>JZKD02S0735415.1:109391-139469 GCA_000966675.3 Picea glauca | reverse complement strand
GACTGATATATAATCCTCTTCTTTCCTCCTTCTTTCGTTAATTTCTCAAATGGTTAAAATACTCATGCAAGTTAAAACTCAACCATAATCATAAAAGATCCTGCCCCGGATCACCCTTCCAGAAAAGTGATCAATCCTTATGAGAAAAGGATTCTGAGAGGTCAAGGAATCAAAGGGCTAGATCAAAGAGTATTAGGGTTGACTACCTTTCTCATCATCACTACTTGAGGTCTGAGAATGTATTAACAAGAACTTAGAGGGAAAATAACAACTTTTCAAGGGAAAGCTGAAAGAGATATATTGTAAACTTGTTAAGGAATTCAACCTCCCCTTGAATTCTAACTAAAAAAATTTCCCTAAAGAAAAATTGAAACAAGATACATGTTCCCCAACTGCATCCTTAGTGACATAACAAGGTAAAGCAATCTGAGGGAGTTGGACAACCTTGTCACAAGTATCCTTCTTCAGGAAAGAAACATCCTCTTTAACAAAATTTGAGCACAACAACGTTTGATAATCTTCTTTATAGAATAAATCCAAGTGCTAAAAGGAATACTCATCAAAATCCTCAAGGTATGAACAAAAATCATCAGGAGAACATTGCATTGGGTCATCCTTGGGTTCTTGTAAAACTTTTGTAATTATATCATCATCTTGTTCCCAAACGTCAAAATTATTAGGAACATCATATGATTGTTGTAAAGGAAACATTAGAATATATCCTTCCATATCATAAATGGGATCCTCATCAGAACCAATCACATTTGACTTACATCTTCCAACATGTATGAATTGATCAATATTATCAACCATGTCACTACCTTTATCATAACATGAAGAATTTAATGCATTCAAGGGATCCTCTAATAATTCTTCATTTTCCAGATCATAAAATAAAGCATCATCCAAATATTGTAAAGGGAAATAACTTACCGTATTCACTTCTTGTTGTGTAGGAACATCAATGGATTGTATGACTTCATCAAATGGAAGAGAATTCAATACATCATCCCCAAGACTCATCTCTTTAATAATATTTTTTCCTTCATCACTAAATGAAGGACCGATCTCTTCTGAGGGTTCCTTTACTTGTGCACCTTCTGAATCAGAGAACAAAGTGTCATCAAAAACCTAGAAAGTAAAATTATTTACCTCATTCTCTTCATATTGTGTAAGAGAGATAGAATATTGGAGAGTTTCATCACACGGAGGAGAGGATACTAGTGATTCATCCTCATAATTCACTTCTTTAGTCAAGTCTTTACTATATTCTATTGAATCATGGAAAACATATTTCTCCTCTTCAAGGGGTTGAAAACATTCATAAATCTCTCCTTTTATATCATAGGGTTCTTGGTATTGAGCATGTTACACATTCCTAAGAAATTCCAAAATCTCAGTGGTGAATCTTTCGTCCTCTAGGGCTATTTCAATATTTTGAAGGGAATATTCATATGTATGGAATTGTGGTTTCACAAAATCATTAAACCTATTGATGAAGTATATGAAAAATGATATACTTTTGTCTTTGCAACAACCCTTAATCCAATCTTGCAAAAAATATGGCAGGAAAAGTATCAACAATTTTACTAGAAAATCCTCCCCTTAAAATTCTATCTCAGTTATATACTTCAAGAATTATACAATGTGCATAATTGGGAGGCCTCTAAATCTTGTAGAGTTTTTCAAAAATTTTATATCAAGATAATGCAGGTATCCTTGAAAAATTTCAAAATCAATAGTTGGATACACTTGTTCCCGAGGTGCCATGATCCCATATCTTGTAAATATCACAAAGTTGAGAGTAAGGTGGCACCTTGGAAAATATCAATGGAGTTTCCAGAAATCCTCTTAAGGATCATCAAAGGGAGTCTAGGAATCACCCTCAATGGAGTTTCCAAGTTAGCTTCATAATATGAAGACTTTGAGGGAAAGGCTTACAGGAAAAGTGTTGTTGAGGATTATTGACTCGATGTTCCCCAACAATGACACCAAAAATGTTATCGCGCAATCTATACTTTCCCAAATAATGAACGAAAGTAGACTTATATTGATGTAGCATGGAGGTATTCCTATCAATGTCACCCCAACAAGGCACCTATTTCTCTTTAGGAGAAGGATAAATCCACTCCAAGGGAGAGTTCCCAAGACCTAGGGGGTTTGAGGAAAGGGAAAAGTAAGGCCAACCACCCCTCTCTCTAGGTCACTCAAAACAAAATTAATTCTTATTGGATGAAGAAAAAGAGAATAAAGTGCACCTGCCCCTTACTAATACAACAAAAAAAGTTATGGAAACAAAAAGTGATGATGAATGCTTCAACATAAATTCAAGTTTATAGAGATGACTACTACCAATCAATTTATGAAGAGAGTGATAAATATATAGAATTAGTAATTAATTGATGACAGATGTAATAAAATCTAGAAAATGACCTTGAATAGACAATATAACAAGATATTTGTGATGTCCTAAAATCATAACACTTGTCTCATACACTTTCTAGATATATGTCAATCAGAAAATAAACTCTAATAGGCTGCCAATGATAATTGTAGAAACAACAAAATAAAGTAATGAAAACAGTAGTAAAATATTTAGAAAAGTAATTAGAAAGGAAATTTGATGCCGACATTAGTCTTGGTTGATTATACCTTGCCTTATACAAATTCTAGACTGATTTAAGTGGTCAAACAAGTTTGGATAGGCTACAAAATGATGGTTGTAGTAGTGATTATAACAACAACAACAACTTAGTGGTTAATACTCTGAGACTAGGTTAGAAAGTTAGTTTAGGTTAGTAGAGTATTAGGTAGAGTGATTGAGTTTGAAGTTTGATTATTATTTTCAAGAAACAAGGGTTGAAGACTAGTTCCTTTTAGGGGTAAATGGAGTCAATGTGAGAGGCTCCTTCTAAGGCTGCAAATTAATAATGATACACAAAAATCTAAGAGGGAAAACATCTAGGAGAAGTAGTAACTTAATTCCTCCTAGATTTTGACCTCAAGAGAAAAAGTGCTAGGGTGTAAGGAGTTCTAGGCCCTAACACCTTTCTCTTCTTATCCTTTTTATGGAGTAGAAATTATGCAAAAACAACCAAATGAAAACCCTTAGAGTGATATCAATTTAGGGCTCTAGGGTTTCACTAGTTACTAGATCAATTTAGTGAAAATATTGGCAAATAAAAAGTAAGAAAGTAACAACTTAAGTTTCTTAGTTCAATAATTAAATACAACGTGCAATTTCATAATCTTGTATGAGCAAATAAAACCATACAATAAACCATTCAATAGATGACAAAATGCATATATCAGTTACTTGCACCAAGAATAATCATGAGAATACCATGCAACATCACCATTAAACATCAAAAATTGATCCAAGTTGCAAATATGAGCCTTAAACAAGAGTGGCACCTCACAAATTTCAGACCTATTTTATCTAAGGAGAAGTTGTGATGAAAATTAATGTCACTTTATGCTTATTTATACAAAATTTAACCTAAAATTATTTTAGTTCATAATTATTGGGCCGACTTGGCCAGGATTTTACACAAATCAAATCTAGACAAAATAAAATTAATTTGCATCTAAGAATTACTCTAGGGGTGACATGATTCACCTCTAGGGTGACATTGAGCCCCAAGTATGGAAAACTGGGAATTGAAGGTGAAACGTTGGGCCACCAAAGGCCTGAAAGTGTGCTCACATGTGCCAATGAATCTTAAATGTCATCCAAGATGACAAGACTAGTTCTAGATGACTTATAGGGTATCCATGATGACATCCAAGGCCCTCAAGGGATAACATCCATGTGGGAGAAGAAATATATCCTAGGTATATGTCTTCCAAGGTGCCTCAAAAGGGAACGCCCTTCTTTCTCCCGGTGCAAGTTTTCAATCCCTATCTTGCCCCTTGGCTAGGGTCTCAACATCCATTGGTGGGATTTGATACCTATGAAGGTCTAATATAATCATTCCTTCATGTGCACTTGTCCACTGGGAAAGGTCCTGCAACAACAAAAAGTAATCCCTCCAGGGGTTCATAACTTAAAGGAATCATAGCATGTAAATCACATATAATAATTAAATTACCCAAACATGTGCATCAAACCCCCCTTAATGTTGGGTATGTGTTATATTCTTTCCATGTGTGTGTATGGGCACGTCAGATTTGAAAACTGCATCTGACGATCCCAATTTCCTTCTCTCTTTGTGTCATGTGCGTCAGGCGCTTTCACATGGGAGTCCCAGGGGGGGCAATTCCCCCCCTGGTTACACGAAGTGTTTGGGGAAGTGCCCCAAAATTTTTTTTTTGGGCGGTTTTTGTTATTTTAGCGGATTTTGCTATTTTGAGCAGTTTTCTAAATTAATCTTGGATTAATGGGTTAGGGTTTTGGTAGCTACGAAATACCTAAAACATTGTATATATTGTATGGTGAATGGTGAAATTAATACAATATAGAGTTGAAAGGTGTGACACCAAGGAAGGCTGGTTTTCTCCCGATTAAGGGTTTCCAACATAAATCTCTGTGTACTATGTGTATGAGCCATTGATTAATTTATGTTTTTCTTAAGAATATATATGCATTTCTTTACTTCACAGATTTAAAACTTACATGCGGTATTAGAGCTCATTTTTGGCTTCATAGGGATGCCTTTGTTGCTAAGGGTTTGGCTCGATCTTGATAGATCAAATTTATCTTGGATCTCTGATAAACCTAGGTTTAGTGGGATATTTTGCAGTGGTGATTCGAGTGTAGAAAGAGGAATGGAGAGCTCTTCTAGAATCGAGATAGAGAAGTTCAACGGTAAAAAAAATTGATCTATGGAAGCTCAAGATGGAGGAAATTCTTGTAGAAAAAGAACAATGGCTTGTTGTGGATCCTGGTACATAGCCTACTGGCACACAGTCGACTGATACACAACCTACTAGTATAGAAACTACTAGTACACAACCTACTGGTATGTCGAAGGAAGATTGGGAGAAGTTGGACAGAAGATAAAGGAGTACTATTCGACTCTGCCTGGCAGATTCAGTGTTGTTGAATGTCCCAGGAGAATATATGGCCAAGAACTATGGGATAAGTTAGGGAATTTGTATTAATCAAAGTCTGTGGTAAATAAAGTTGTTTCTTCGAAATAAGTTGTATCATCTTAGGATGGAAGATAAATATTCTGTGACAAAACATCTAAATGCCTTTAATACTCTGGTAATTTAACTCGTATCTTTTAATATTACGATTGTAGAAGAAGATAAGTGTATTAATTTGTTATGTTCTTTTCCAGACTCTTGAGATAACCTAGTTGTAGCAATTTGTAGCACCACTCAATATATATTGAAGTATGAGGATGTACTTGCATCCTTATTATCTGAAGAGATGAGGCGGAAAAGCATGGATTGTCATAGCACATATGCTTTATTTGTAAGAGGTCATACTCAAGACAGGAATCCTGGTAAGTCTTTTGGGAGGGGAGATCTAAATCTGTAGGTAGATCTAAGTATCCAGGAAAATATTTGAGGAAATGTTAGAAGTGTGGTAAAATAGGGAATTATAAGAAAGATTGCAAGTCTAAGAAGGTTGATAAACCAAAGGGATCTGATAGTACCTCTTCCACAAAGGCAAAAACCTCCACTGAAGAAGGAGGTGATGTTTACCTGGCATCTACAAGTACACATGTAAACTATGATGTATGGTTGATTGAATCATGTGTTTCATACCATATCACTCCTCGTAGGGAGTGGTTCTGTGAATATGAAAAATATGATGGTGGTGATGTATTCCTAGGATATGAATCGACAGCCAAAATCATTGGACATGGAAGGGTTAAGTTGTTGCTAAAATATGGAAGGATTAGAACTCTCCCTAGGGTTATGCACATTTCAAAACTATCCAAGATACTAATATATGTAAGCAAGTTGGATGATGCAGGAGTGGATACTCTATTGGGAAAGGGCACTTGCAAGATGGTACGAGGAGAAATGGTGTTGATGAGGGGAGTTCAGTGTGGAACTTTGTACAAGTTGTTGGGAATCACTTATACTAATGGGTGTAACAGTTATGTTTTCCCTGGAAATACAAATAAAGAAGACAAGACCGATATTGTCCCTGGAAAGAAGACCATGATGTGGCATCAAAGACTGGGGAATATTGGAGAAAAGGGCCTTGGAACACTAGATGGTAAAGGTATGGTTGAAGGTATGTCTAATTTCACTCTAGATTTTGATTTTTGTGAACATTGCATATATGGTAAACAAAATCGAGTAAGATTCCCATTTGGTGCTACAAGAGAAAAGGGGATCTTAGAGTTGATACACAGTGATGTGTTTGGACCTGTGCCTATTCCATCACTAGGTAAATTTGTTTATTATGTTTCATTCATACATGATTTCTCAAGGAACACATGGATTTATTTTCTTAGAAAGAAATCTAAGGTATTTGATAAATTTAAAGAGTTTAAGGCTCTGGTAAAAAATTAGACAGAGAAGAAAATAAAGGTATTGAGAAAATATAATGGTGGAGAATTCTGCGGAAATGAATTCGAAGAATTTTGTAAGAAGTGTGGTATAGAAAGGAAGAGGAGTACTTCATACACACCTCAGCAGAATGGAGTTGCAGAAAGGATGAACATGACACTGATGGAAAAATCAAGGAGAATGCTCAGTGGTGCTGAGTTAGGACATGAATTATGGGTAGAGGTAGTGGGTACAACATGTTACCTGGTCAATCGATCACCCTCATCAACGTTGGATGATAAAAATCCACACGAGGTATGGATTGGTAAGACAACCTCTCTTGAACATCTCAGAGTGTTTGGTTGTGATTCTTATGTACATGTTCCAAAGGAATATAGGAGTAAGATGGATAATAGAGCTCAAAAGTGTATCTTTATGGGTTATAAATATGGTGTGAAAGGTTATAAGCTTTAGAACCCAGAAACTAAGAAGATTTTTATAGTCGAGGTGTTGTTTTCAGAGAGGTAAAAGATTTTTCCAAATAGGAATTCCTACCAAGGCAAGAAGAAACTGAGAAAATAGAGCTTGATTTGGATGATGCAAAATATGAATCATCTGAAGAAGATGAAGAAAAATAGGAATAACCTCATACCTAGGCATTGAGGAGATCAATGAGGGAAAGAAGGAAACCAAAAAGGTATAGTCCACCTGATTTTCGTTCTAATTTTGTTTTATCTATTATTCATGATGATCCCAAAACTGTCAGGGAAGTAGTGAATTCAGAGGATAGTAAACTTTGGAAGAAATCCATGGTTGAAGAAATGGATGCCTTGGATAAGAATGAGGCATGGGATATATTTGAGTTTCTAGATGGAGGAAAATATGTTGGTAGCAAATGGTTATTTAAGAAGAAGTTTAATGCAGAAGGGAAAGTGGAGAAATACAAAGCTCGGTTAGTAGAAAAAGGTTATTCCCAGCTACAGGGAATTAGCTTTGGTGAGATTTTTTCTTCTATTTCCAAGTTAACTTCTATTAGATTTATTTTATCTATTGTTCCTTCTTTTGATATTGAAGTGGAACAAATGGATGTGAAGACAACATTCCTACATGGGGATCTGGAAGAAGAAATCTACATGAAGTAGCCAAAAGTCTTTGTACTGAAGGGAAAGAAAGAGATGGTCTGTAAGCTAAAGAATTCACTATATGGTATGAAGAAATCACCTAGGATGTGGAACCAAAAGTTTGACACATACATCCTTAGATTTGGATTTGTGAGAAGCAGGGCTGATCACTGCGTATATTCCAGGTAGGTTGGTAATCACTTCATTTATGTAGTGTTGTATGTTGATGACATGTTGTTGGTAGGAAATAACATGGATGTTATCAAGGAGGTGAAATCATAGATATCCTCCAAATTTGACATGAAGGATCTCAGTGATGCTAACTTCATTCTAGGAATGGATATTAAAAGAGATCATGCAAACAAGAAACTCTTGTTGAATCAGAGAAAATATGTTGAGACGATATTGCAGAGGTTTAATATGCATGGAAGTAAACTAGTCAAAGTTCCTATTCCTATATGTGTAATGTTATATGTAGATCAGTGTCCCAAGACACAGGAAGAAGAAGAGGACATGTCTCATGTTTTGTATGCCAATGTAGTTGGTGATTTGATGTATGAACTGATTTGTACTAGACCGGACATTGCACATGCAGTGGGAGTTATGAGCAGGTATATGTCAAAACCAGGGAAGGAGCATTAGAAAACAGTAAAGAGGGTCTTAAGGTATTTGCATGGCACTACCAATTATGGATTTTTCTACCAAGGAAGACTAGGATTGGACAGAGTGGTGGACATACATGGGTTTGTTTATGCAGACTAGGTTAGAGATATAAATCATAGAAGATCCACAAGTGGGTATGTGTTTAACCTATTTTGAGGAGAAAACAGTTGTATGAGAAAAATACATGTTGTAGTGGCACTCTCAACTACATAAGCTGAATACATGGAAGACACTCATGCAAGAAAGGAAGCAATATTGTTACATAGATTGTGTCCGGGTATTGGGTTGGTACAAAAAGCAGTGAGATTAGAGTGCAATATTCCTAGAAAAGAACTCTGCGCATCATTAGAAGACAAAGCATATTGATGTTCATATCACTTTCTGAGAGACATGGTTGAAGAAAAGAAGGTGTTGTTGGAAAAGTTTGACACTTTGAAGAATGTTGCAGATTCATTGACAAAAACTGTGAGCATGGAGAAGTTCTCCTGGTGTAGAGTAACAATGGGCATTGTTGCCCTAGATTGTTGACTATGTAAGCCTGTGAAACCTTGTATGAAAAGTAAAAGACAAGTGGGAGGATGATGGGTATGTGTTATATTCTTTGCATGTGTGTGTGTGTGGGTGCATCAGATTCAACAACTGCATATTTTAGCGGATTTTTCTATTTTTAGCGGTTTTCTAAATTAATCCCGGATTAAGGGATTAGGGTTTTGGTAGCTACGAAATACCCAAAACATTGTATATATTGTATGATGAATGGTGAAATTAATACAATGAAGAGTTGAAAGGTGTGGCACCAAGGAAGTCTGGTTTTCTCTCGGTTAAGGGTTTCCAGTGTAAATCTTTGTGTACTATGTGTATGATCCATTGATTAATTTATGTTTTTCTTAAGAATCTATATGCATTGATTTACTTCACAGGTTTAAAACTTACACTTAACCCCAAACAAATGCTCAAATACATTATGCAAGTTGACAAGTTAGGTTTGGAGAGGGTCTCAAGGCATCCTATTGGGATAACCTTTCTTAATTTTGGGGTGTTTCCCAACTGGATTCTAGTCCAAGTCATGTAAGTGTATGAGGTGGCATGGGGTAAATATTTGGGCATGGGCTGCATGTGATAATAGGTGTTATCACCACCATGTTTCTTTCCAAATAGAGTCAGTTCTAAGTCATATTGTGACCCATGCATCCAAACATGTGAAGTTAGGTATGTATCATCGTTAGGTCAAGGTAAGAAAGTGGTCGGTTGTCCCTTGGAAATGGGAAGGGATGTCAGAGTTGAAACTTGTATAATTGGTACGGGTATGTATTTTCCAAAGAGTCAAGTCCTGTTAAGAAACTAGTCTCTATGTGCCCAGGTCGAGTAAATTAGTTAATGGAAGTCGCATCAAAAAGTATAGCATGTTATTATCAATTCATCATGAAGGCCAAGTGAATGAAAAATTGCATCGTTCGTATCATGCATTCCCAACAAACCTTATCGCATGTATCCTACACATGGGGATTTACCATGGAAAACTTGCAAATCCACTTGAAACATCTCGTCACCGTGAATTCACTGTCCTTTAGCATGATTCCTTATTCTACCTGACTCATATCGTATTCTCAAAACTTATTTCAATCGTAGAACCGGCCTGCACTCTATTTCCAATTTTCCTTGCCAATCCAGTTGCTTTAGATTCCCCCCCCCCCTTTGTGCACCTGCTAGATATAATGCATGTAGAATATACATTGGTCACACCATGGAAACCTATCAGAGCATAAGGAAGGGCATGCAGAGAAGCATAATTTCAAGATCCAATCCCCAAAACGATTAGGAGTCATTCTCACTCGCAACAGGCAATCCCAAGGATGTGAAAGGAGTTATTCCTTTACCCGCAAGAGAAGATGAGATCAAACCATGCAGAAATTGAAGCAGAGGGTTTTGCACAGGAAGGGAAGATGATAGAAGCCCCATCTCCTCAAAATAAGATGCCTCAGAGGAGGGGCAGGCCGAGGAAGAACAAGTAAGCTATGGAAGCTCAATTTCTAGAAAATTTGCTTGCCAGAACAAAGGCTAAAGAACTACTCATGCACACCATCCGGCTAGAGCCTGCTGAAGGATCGAGCTACTAAGACAGGAGAAAAAAATGAAAAGTGGATATCACAGGAGTGAATGATCAAGATCCATCTTAAAAATTGAACTACGAAAAGCTAGCTATCATTGAACTCTATCAGGAAAACATGGAGTTGAGGCGACAACTAGCGACAAAGATCATGGAAGCATCAACAACACAGGGTCGCAAGGGAAATGTGGCATGGATAAAAGGACAGCTTAGAGAGATGCAATACACCATTGTACATCTTCTAAAAGCATAGACAGTGAGGGAAGAAATGCATACATAGTATTCCAGAGAATACGAAGCAACCAAGAGGGAGGCTCACGTGGCTCTCACTAGCACGCAGAAAAAATGAGCCTAGTTGACACTCATCTTTGCATATGCAAACACAAGAAAAATCTTGGTAGTTTTGAAAGAAATGTTTCCCCAAAGATCTCTACCTTTTTTGATAAAGGCCGTGACAATCAAAAATCCACTCGCCAGACACATTTTCCAACATATGAATGTGCAAGGGAAATCAAATCCATTATAGCAGATAGCAAGTTCCTGACAGACACCTGTTCGCTCGGACACCTGATCAAAGGGACACACTGACACATCTTTTCTTCATATCGAAACCTAACCGATGATTAGATACTCATGGAATATTTGCGGATGGTCATGGGTAAACATATGTGATTATTGTCTATTTTTGGGAAACACCATGCGAAGAGTCTCCAATGGATGCTACTAACTTTTTCTAGTTTTAGGGTTAGCAGTCAGAAAATAGGCTATCCCAAGGGACGTCCGCGTTTATATATTTCATCTTTTTGATGTAATCTGGGTTGGTTGGAAAATTTGGTAGACGACAACTATTGTATGTAATTTGAGTTTTTTGATCGAAATTTAATGCAAAGGTCCTGTAACTTCATGAAAAGATTCTAGTTGTAGAAGTTGGATGTATTGTGTCTCTTTATTTTCATATGTGATTCCTATCATATTTATTCATATCATTTTATGTCTATTTCAGAACGAAATTTCGAACCTGTGGATTCGTTGTGCAATGCCCCTTGTTTGCACCACTTAGAAATAACGTTTTCCTCTAAACGTTAACTTTGAATTCACCCGTAGCAGTGCTCTGAGTTACTTCTTGTGTTTTTATCCTACCTCACATTATGGTTTTACACTGAATACTGTTACTCGCCTAGCCTTATCCTCTCAAGTTTAGTCACTGAGTCATTTTCTCTGTCATTCCCTCAGATCAACTCCATATCCCAAGTATTACTTTATTGCGCCAATATAACTAGAACCCATTATATCAAAGGTGATAAATCTAGCCACTTCTTTTCAAAGGCATATCCTACGCAGAGACCACATCTCCCAAGAGAGTCCTCTCCAGATCCGAAAGGCTAGTTTCGAGTCTCAAAGTTGGTTGGAAAAGTTACCTTCATCATTTTTCTATCATCCAAATAGATATATGTAGTTCTAAAATTTCTGGCACCATTGTCAGGGATGAAATTGAATAGATTTTCCCTCGGAGAATGACTAAAGTTGTAGTTTGACCCCTAAGGGTAATAGATGGACAAAAACCTATACCGGCTGAAACCCTTACCCTGGTGACTCCAGTCCAAATTGACCAGTAGCTCCAAGTAGCACAGTTTAGGAACCTTGGCTCCAAAGACAATTTATACCAGAAAAAATCCTGACCCAAACCCCACGAATCCTGTGTACAACCCCGAGAATATTCTTTGCAAGACTAGAGAGAATGCGTCAGACCTATTCTACTACCTGGACATAAGCCTTTCCTTGCCCAAAGATGATGCATAGAGAATTGACGACCTTGAGTTTGACTCATTCTTCGAGCAAACTCTATTCAGGTCTAAGTCAAAAACCAATTTGGACGAGACTGTTTTCGACCCAAAGAAATTACAAGCCCTAGTATAAAATAATATCCCTTAGAATCCAAATCCTCTAGGGATATGGCCGCAAGATTCGCTCCCCTCATCCTTCTAGCCCAATTACATGACTTGCCTTAGAATTATAGCCAAAGAATCAGGCTCTACGACGCTGAGGGAAATGTTTTCACTCAGAGGCACCTAGACTGGTTTAATAATTTCATAGACCTGGAAGAGGTGGACTACGCAGATGCAAAAATGAGGTTGTTTGTGTAGAGCCTTTCAGGAGTTGTAAGAAAATTGTTCAAATCCCTCCCACCCACGAGCATTCAGGACTTCACCGCATTCAAAACGTCGTTCCTAAATAAATGGGGGGACAATAAAAACCCTTTGCAACTGATAACACAATACAAGAATACAAAGAAAGCACTGGAAGAGACAATGTAGAAATTCTCAGCTTGTTTTTTGAAGGTGTGTAATTCAATCCCTGTGAAATTCAAGCCACCCCTCAGTGTTGTGCTATTGCGGTACGCTGATTCCTTTGACAGTGATTTCTCCTTGTTGTTGAGAGAAAGAATATCAACGAGTCTAGACGCTATAATGAGTAACATTGTTGAAGTCGAAGTAAACATGATTGTGTCAGGAAAAATAAAACCGAGGTTCAACCAAGGTGACAAGACACCCTAGGGATATGCAAAGTGATCGTCGTCGTGGTCCTCTAATGACAAATTTTACATGATGATCAATACCATGGAGAAGTTGATGGAGAGAATGTCCATGGGAAACAGACCTGTTTCTCGACAACAGAATGAACCACAACCAAGGAATGAAAACCTCAGAAGGGGTCAAAACCCCTAGATTAGATAGAGGGAACAGAAAGAGAAAAGGGATCAGGGTGACCAGCAGACAAGACCCCCTTTCCAGAACAATTACGTGGATGAGGATTTTGACGAGACATTCGATGACTAGATGCATTGTTGCGATGACAAAAACCCGTGTTGTTCTTGAAAAAGAGAGAGCATGATCGGTATATGAAAAAAAACGAAGACTTCATACCAGATATCATTGATGTTATGATAATTGAAACAGATGATCTGTTGTCTTGGGAGACAGAAGATTTCAAGAAAGGCTATCAAAACGCCATCATGCAATTCCAGAAGAAGTAAACCTCTGGAGCAAAGACATGCCTACTGAGTTGCAAAAAATGAACCCCATAAGGAAGCCTCTGGTTGAAACCCCTTCCACAAGCCAACCAAGTTCAAACAGTGCGACTAAGGACACGACATAGAAATCTAAGTTGAAGGAGGAGGTCCCCAAGAAAGCTTCATAGACAGGCTAGGAGGCAAGTGGAAAAGAGGTGGATAAAACATGCCCCCATTTCAATTTTGAACATGAGATGGCCAAAATAAAAATCTCTGTCCCATTAAATGAACTTATTAGAAAGGGTGATTATGGGGAACAAATCATCAAAATGTTGAAAATGAGGGGACACCTGATACTCTGAATATTCAATATGATCACCCCGCTATCCTTTTCGGGCTGCGCATTGAAGAGACAAGTGAGACCGAAGACGTCCCTATATTCTATGTCAGTCTGAATGTCCATGACATGACCCTGCATAACTCCATGCTAGATTCCAGTGCATCTCACAACCTCATACCAAAGGTGATCATGGATGAGCTGGGTTTGGATATCACCAAGCCAGACCAAGACCTTTTCTCCTTTGATTCGAGGAAAGTCAAGTATTTGGGCCTTATCAAAGACCTAGTTGTGTCGTTGGCTCAAATCCTTGATAAGAACATGGTCATGGATGTAGTCATCGCAGACATACCCCCAAAGTTTGGCATGTTTCTATCAAGGTCGTGGGCTGCGAAGTTGAATGGAAATTTGTAGATGGATATGTCATATGCCACCATCCCTATTTTTGGACATGACAGAAGGTTGTATAGAGAAGTGTTGCTGAAATACATGGTAAGAAAAAAGACACAATCAAACAATCATCCTATATATGCCATCGACATCGAGGTGGTTTCTTCTATATTCTAAAATGACTTGAGTTTCAAAGAGGAAGAACCAACAACCATCATAACAGTTGACAAAAAAACTGCACGGGAAACAATAGAGTGCATCAACTTGAAAGACCGCATGAAAAATGGGGTGTGGAACATGATTTTTGATGGCACACTCAACAGAGAAGGAGTTGGGGCCAGTTTATGGGTAAGCCCCCCTGAAGAAAACACAAAGATGTTCTCATACAAACTCATGTTTGAATGCACTAACAACATTGCCGAGTATGAAGCACTAATCTTGGGATTTCATGTTTTGAAAGAATTGGGCATGTAGAAGATAGAAGTGTGTAGATATTCCAAGCTGATCATAAATCAGGTAAAGGGTGTATATCATACCAATCACCCTAGGCTGAGAGAGTACAAAAATATAACTTTGGACCTCCTTGAAGGTTTTTCATAGTATGACCTATCTGCTATCCCCAGAGAGAAAAATCAGATCGTCAATGTGTTGGCCACCTTGACCTCGACTTTTAAGCTCCCCATCTTCCCAAACTAAATATATGAAATCGAGGTCAAGCATAGGCCGGCAATGCCTGATAATATCAAACACTGGCAAGTGTTTGATAACGAAAAAAAGGTGGAAAGGTTCCTCCTTGAGTGATGAGTTCGCTAATACAAACATCGATGAGGAATGTTGCGACGACGAAGATGAGAGCACGGATGCACGTAGTAATGACTACCCTTTCCAAAACCATATCGTGGGAAGGGATATAATACAACTAAAACATAATATTATTTCGAAGGGGTTGGTGCCGCTGGAAAATATATTTGACGAAAACAATGTGGATAAGAACCCCAAGATCACTGGAAGAGAAGAAGACATGGAAGACTTCAACATCGAGACTGAGGAGAATCTGAAGATGGTAAAATTATCAAGGACACTCAGTCCAGAGGTCAAGAAGGACTATGTAAAGCTCATGAAATATTTCTTGGACATCTGCGCATGGAGATATGATGATCTGAAAGTATATGACATGAAAGTGATCCAACATATTATCCCTCTAAAGAAGGATCATAAGCCGTTTAAATAAAAGTTGAGACGGATAAATCCCTCGTTTCTGTTGTTGATCGAGAAGGAGGTAAAAAAAAAATTCGACGCTAAAATTATTGTTTCTTTGAGATTCTCGAAATGGGTATCTAATCTGGTACCTGTAAGAAAGAAAAGTGGTGAGATAAGACTGTGTGTATACTTCCAAAATTTAAACAAAGTGTCTCTCAAGTACCACTACCCCCTCCCTAAAATGGACTACATCGTGAAAAATGTGGTGGGGTCCTAGAATATGTCTATGTTGGACGGGTTCTCATGATATAATCAAATCATGGTCCACCCATATGACAGAGAGAAAAAAACTTTCACAACTCCATGCGGAACGTTCATGTACGCCAAGATGTCGTTTGGCCTGATGAACATTAGAGCCACTTTTTAGAGGTAAATGGACATTTCGTTTGTTGATGAAAAGGATGAGTTCATCATGATTTATCTGTATGACATCACGGTGTAATCTACCTCTGACAAACAACATCTCAAGCACCTAAAGAATGTTTTCCAGAAGTGTAGTAAGTTCGGTATATCGCTAAATCCAAATAAATCACATTTCGCTGTGGAAGAAGTAAAGTTGTTAGGGCACATCATTTCCAAGGAAGGCATTAGGATAAACCCCGATAGGGTTGAAGGAATCCTGAATATCGGCACCCTACATAGTAAAAAGGAAGTGCAATGTTTCCTAATTATATGGCCGACCATACCAACTTCGGTTTACCCATCACCTCCCAAAATTTCTTTGGAAAAATATTAATCTCAAAACCCAAATCCAACATGACTCCATCCATGTCGTAGCCACCAAGTTTTGATGCCATCTTAAATTCTCGTCTAGTGCGCTTTTGTTTGTTGAACTCACATACATCTCTTTTGGAAACAGAGGTGATATGGTTTCCTTGACTCCTTGTTCCCTCATGCAAGTAGCTAACATCTGTGTCAACTTACTTGTATCCTATGGATAATTTATAAATCGCATAAAGAAACCAAAGAAAGAAATTAATTGTTCTTCATATTCTTCCTTGTGACCCAAATCATGCATGAATTCTTCACACATTCCACATTGCAGTTCCTCCCGATGTTGTTCTTCTTGTCCTTTCTTATCAATGTGTGATAGATTTTTTTTTATACAAGATTATTGTAATGATCATTATGTCATGTGATGTATTTCTTCATGCACACGAACTTCCTCCAAATATTTTTGCATCACACAATGCAATTCATCACGAGTGTGAGATTCTTCTAGCAACCTTTGCATCGCACATTGTACCTCTTCATGGATCTAAGATTTCCCTAATGAACTTTTTGTCACTTTGTATACTTCTTCTCAGATTCTGGCCTCCTCAAATGACCTTTGAGTCATGCACTATAGCTCCTCGTGCGATCTTTCTTCCTCTAATTCTCTCTGCACATCATGTAGGAACTATTTTTGCTAGGAAACATCAAACATCGGAGGGGGATGAGTTGCATTCCTTATCTTCTCATCCCATTTTTTTACCTGATCCTTCACCATGCTCAAATTATTCTCCTCTCTTCGCTCCTCCTTGGGATACTACCTAGATATCAACCTCCTCATTCTTCATTTTATTCTTTCACAGCTCCACATGCACCATGTTGTAATTGGCCTTTTTATCTTCCCACTTTTTCAACAAGTTGAGATAGTATTCAGTGACATGCCTTGGACTATAGAAGTATCCAAAAAGTATGTGCGGTTTTTTACAAAACCTTGAGGCATGACCAATCTCTCTGCAATTAAAACATGTGGGGGTTCTACCTCCTTCTCCCTTGTATCCTCGACCACGACTGCACCCATAACCACCTCAGGGACATCCTTGATATCCTCCTCTTTTGACACTGACAAACACACCACTCTTATTTTCTTCATGTACTTGGAATGCATTTTAGGTATTATCTTTCATCAACTTGAGTGAGCAACAATTATTGACATCATGCTCTATGGATTTACATAAATTAGAGAACAAAGTATGGTTCATCATCTAGTACTTATGAAAAGTTGGGCATCAAGGTGGAACATGTTTGCATTGTCTACATACCTCACACCATTATATCTGCCCAAATGGAAATGGGTAGGGTGCGCCCATCACCACATAATTTGGAAGTATGGGAAATTCATCTCTATGATGCCCTTCTGAGTGACGGGTGGTACACCATATTTTCTTGTGCATGACCTTCATCTTAGCCATATCTTACAACTGCATCATCAGGTTGGCTAGTTGCGGTTGCACCTACACCAAACCTAATGACGTCTCTGCCCCTCCTAGTGTTGCATCTAGGGACAATGCAATTTCTACTACCTTTGTTTGAGTTGACACCCTCAGTTGGGTGAGAAAAACTCAGATATGGGGAAGTGATTCCACAATACACCATTCTCGGTGTTTCACATCTTGGATTTGGAACATCATCCTATCCAATAAAATTTTAGAACATTTCCCATAATCCCATACAACGTTTCCTTCCTTCTACTTTATCTCCTTTATCTTCGTGACTCATTGGGATTCTGACTTAGGTTTCTAGAACTCCCTAATAAGATCTTGCTTAATCTTTGTCAGGGACCTTGTCTGTCCCATCAGTGCAGTATCCTTGGACTCAATGTACCACGTCAAGGCTTTGTCCATGAATGTAGTATCCAACTACGTGATATTTACTGCTTTGTCTGTGATTCTCTTCGCAGACCATATTTATTCACATGTAAACTAATTTTGATCTACATAATCGTTACCCATTCCATGGAACAAGGATAACCTCAAGGTGCTATCATGATTTTCCATTTTCAAACTTGAGCTTGTTCCTCATTGACTGTTATGGGTTTGATTTTTCAACATCAATACTTATCGGGGTAAAGTAGTATTAACTTCACCTTCTTCTTCACTCATATTTTGGCATCTATATTCTTCTTCTTCTTCTTTCTCTTCTACTCCAATCGCTTCACTATATGTTTCCCTTTCTTCTTTATTAAAAATGTGCAATGGAGGTGGTACAAAGGAGGGTTAATTCCATTTTCTTCTAAAATTTATCACGAGGTGACCCAACGAGTTTCCTACTTGCAATGTCACAAGACCATATACCATTGAAAATTCATCTCCCCCACCACTAGGGAGCCTCCATCTTCTTATTCTTTTAGTGCACCAACATGTTACACTCTATATTCATGTCCTTTATGCACACCACAAGTCTACGCTCTATCTCCCTATCCTATCTACATACAACCACTTTGCGTGCTATATTCCTCTCCTAACATTGCACTACTACTCTACATGCCATTGTTTCGTCTTATCACCGCACCACTGTTTTTTGCTTCATCTTCCTCTAAGGTTGTGGCACTTTGAAACAACCAAGGGGTCCACACTTTCTCACCTAGGCCCTTACTACTATCACTATTGGTATCCACACTGGAAAATCTATCCTCTATGAAACACCACTTTGCAAGTCTATCCTCATATGTGCTCCACTCTGGCAAATCATACTCTTCTTCACTACCACCTAGTGCAGTTTATTTTCTCTTCATATTGGGATGAACACCTCGTCGCGTGCCCCTAGGTAACTCTTGTCTACCTCTCTACTATGTTTTTCTTCTTATCTCCACTCTTCTAGCATATCTCTCAAATTATTTTCTCCTATGCTCCTCTGGGTCCATACCATTCCTCACTTCATCTCAACAATTTTTGGATCCTTCTCAATGGATCGATTTTCTCTTTGAATTTCCCCCATCCTTGCAATATCCCACCCCCGAACTCTAGGGTAGTTTACTTATCCATTCGATCGGGCCCCATTTGCATCATCTCTTTCTCCAGAAACAACATCTTTATTGAGAGTGGAATCTCTTCTAACATCCTCTTCCTGGGAACTTTTGTAAACTTTCTTTCATCCTCGTTGAAAGAATTGATGTACTCCACAACAAAATCAACAATGTAGCCTTATTTTACTCAAGAAAAGAAGAATTCAATAGCTCGATTCCACTTGTTATCCAACACTTTCAATATTTAAATCTTGGCTTGATCCCAAACCACCGGTTCCAAAGAACACACAGTATAATTGGTAGCAATTTTCCTATTTATCCACTCATGCAACAGAAAAGGAAATTCAACAAAGAAAAGCTCATGCATATCCATGTAAATATAGTCATATTTACATTTATTCACATTCACTTTCAACCTATGAGTTGCTCATAGGGAAAACTCATGCTCTTTCACATTCAACCAATCTTGAATTTCCTCCCGAGATGGATGCCACCTCATCTCTTGCCTTCATCATTTCCTACAAGAATTTCAAGTCCCGGCAACAGAACCATATGTTGGCATTTTTTTTCATGATTTCATACATCCTTATTAACATTGGGGAGTTTAGACTCAAGGTTCATCCAAAGTTGACTAAAAAAAAAACCTAGAACATCGACATATAAATCCTCGGCCTTGGCCGAGGAAGGTCTCACCTGATATGAACAGAGGATAATAGAGACCATAAGGTCTTGTGATGGGATGAAGGCTAAACACATAAATACCCATTAGGAGTGGTATTCATGCAACTCAAAGATGACACTTTATTAGGACTAAGAAGTAAAACAATACACACACATATCCAACTTATACATTATAGACATAGAACAGATCAAAATTAGTCATTCCACTACAAAAGATATGTACATTAAGAAGACTATATATGACAACCAAAGAACTTCATATCTTCATTTATATAAATCCTAAAAAATAGAACACATTGTGCAATGCACATTCTCTCAATAATTCAGACATATGACAGAATCAACATTATATTCAAACACATTATAGTATTACAACAGGATCAGAGAGAGCTCAATACAATCAACTCAATGAGTGTCATATAAACATCTATCTCGCCCGATTTATGATATCATTTCTTCCTTTAATAACTTTATATGATCACGAGCTCTGTCTCTTTCTACTCTACACCACTCGTTCTACAGACAAAACTTCCTCGCATGCTTATGGCATCTTCCTGTAGTCCACATAGCCTTCACGAATCGGGTGAATATTAACTACCCGAACATATCATATTTTTCCATCTCCACGATCCCTTGTGCTATTGGAAGTAATCATTCAAGAGTATTTCCTGATAATTCTTATCTTGATTCTGACGTGTGTCTTCTTGATTTAATGTGTGTATCAAAATTGGGACTGACACACATTTAATAATATTTTATGCTTGGCGTGGAATTTCAAAACTCATTCTGACATGAAATATTTGTTATTCTTTCCACATTAGCTTAAGTGCATGAAAAAAATTGTAATGAGAATTCACAAATTCATTTTCAAATGTGCGCGAAATGAACCCAAAAATTTGGGTGCCAACGCGTGTACACTCCTTTCGTACAATTGGGGATGTCTTAGACAAGAAAACACAAAGGGAAAGAAATTGCGTGGATGAACGAAGACATGTGGGTGGGGGAAGGAGCACCTTGGGAATATGATAGTGATGTACATAACCAAGGGGGAACACACCATACTTTCCTTAGAATGGTTGATGGAGACTTCAATTGCATTTTTGAAAGTATGAGGAGACTTGGGTGCACACCCAAGGGGTGGACCCGCCTACCCTTGGAAGCATGGGGACGTTGGAAAGCTTCGATGAACCAATCAACACACCCATGTAGAGTCTTGTCGATCACCACAAGGGAACACACAAGGAAAGTGGTGTGTTTCGAAGAGAGGGGCACATCGGTCCAAGGGACATGACGATTGATAGGCGCACGAGTTGGTTTGGTTTCATCGAGTTCATGAAGGGGAATGATGATTTGTTTCAACATGATTGTTCATGAAGGGGCACGACAAAACCAAAGGATGTGACAAATCATGTTGGTGAACTTTGGAGTCCATATAAGACCACAAGGGTGCACAACTGAGAAAGGAGGGATTTTTTGGAGAAAGAACAAGAAGGAAATTTTAAGGTGAAGTTTTGAGGCAAGGAAGAAATGGAGCAGAGTTGCAAAGATGGAAGACAAGTAGCTAAGGTTGGGACGAACTAGGAGATTTTGGGGAACTATAGAAATGTATGTTTGTCAAAGGCATGTGTGAGGTAAAACCAAAGTATTTGTTAACTTGGTGAATTGTGAAACAGAGAAGGGACATCAATTCTACGGTTGGGAACATGTTTGTGATGCATCGTAGGAGGTTGTGAAGGTGGTTACGACAAAGAGTCTTGGTGTGAGGAGTTTTTGTATGAGCGTTATGATGAGATGAGGAGAGTTGTGTGACTCTAACCAAGTTGTAAACAGAGTCAATAGTGATAATATTGTAACTGTTTCACAATAAAAAGACTTAGTTGGCTGTTAGGCATGGTTTGTGTCACCCACACTATTTATGTGTATGTTTTTTATTTTTTTCACAATTGTTCTCCGTGTTTCTCATGTTCTTGAATGTATGCTTAAATGACTAAGTTTTAAGGAGTTGACAAGATTGTCTAGGTATACAAGTGAGTTGCATAGAGTTGGAGCATGACTCCCCCATGTCCTAGAATAGAATATGGGTCTACTTTAGGTGAAGAGGTGTAGTTCGAACAGAGTATTCTTGGTATTTCCAAGTAGCCAAGTAAGAGTCATCACGGTGTCGCACGCCCTCGGGAGGTGAACAATTTTAATATTTGAATAGGCGTACTATGGGGTTGTGACATGTGGTATTAGAGTATATTTGGATGTTCAACACTACTACATCCAGAATAGTTGTGGTGGGGCTGAATTGTTGAGAAGACAGTATAGGAATAAACTTGTAGCTATAGTTTGTGACAAAAGTGAAGTGTCGAGTTGCGGAAAAAGTCATGACTTGTCAACAGATCTGTGCACACTCCTTGAGAAGACCAAACATAGAGATATTAAGGTGAGCCAGGAACTTGGGAATGGCGGATGAAACTAGGACTTGTCGCAAACCTGATCATATAAGTAATCATAGATTTCATTGCAAAACTCGTCGCAAAGTTGATCATAGAATTTTCAATAAACCTTGAGACAAATTATTGGGTTCCTTGGATGAGCCATTTGCAAGTAGAGTAAAGATACTTGGAGGTCCATCCATGGATGAATCACATGTAGATGGAAGTGACACTAAGAGGGATCCCAAGACAGGAATAATGAAGAATCGACTTGTTATCTTAGAGAATATTGTTGAGAAGATGACATACGCAACATTCTAGCATGGTGAGAAGGTCGAACAGATGGAGACTTAGATAGGTAGGATTAAGCATGGGTGTAATGAAGCCATCCAAGAGTGTTAGAAAACAAATAATTTGATTACTGACACCTCGACTAACAACATTCAGGATAGAATCAAGGCAGTGGAGGATGCACTTCCCTTAGTGACATAGAAGTTGAAGGAGAAACATGACACCATCACATTGTTGAAACGATCTTTTGATAATGGACAAAGATATGTTATCATGAAGATTAGGATCAAGAGAAAGGAACCATAGCCATACAAATATTCCCACAATGCTAAGTTTCCTAGAAACTTCTCTTGGGACATTGAGAAGTACTTCAAGTAGTTGAACGAAAGTTCAAATGAAGCCAAGGTGAATGTTGCAGTGATGGTATTGACAGGGACTGCTAAGCTCTGGTGGAGGAACCTAGTGAAGGACTTGGTAGTTGGGAGAATCATTGAGAATATCAAAGGTGATAATCAATAAAAATGGAAGGGGAATTATAAGAAGGACAAAGGAAATATGAAGATTTCCAAGGGAAGCGAAGATAATTCCAAGCAAACATATGCAAAAAAAAAAAAAAAAGTTGATTTCATGTTGGATTTGTACAAGGAACACTATGCAAAGAATTGTCCCTTCAAATAGAGGTTGAATGATTTGGATAAGGAAGACAACCCATATATTGGAGTCTTCCAAGTTTTGAACATTGTCATGGAGGGTGAATCCATGGAGAGCCAAGAGAAAGATGAGACAAATATTTTATATGTGCAAAATGAAATCAATGGGGAGTCAGTGACAACTATGGTGGACAACGGGGTGAGTTGTAACTTATTGAGGAAGGATATGGTGTGGAGGGTTGGGTTGCACGCTGAACCAATGGAAAAAACCTTCAATACAATCAATGCGGGTGTAGAGATGATAGTTGGTGTAGCCAAGGATATCTAATTGAAGCTTGGTGACTGGTGTGGTAGGATGAGTTTCACCATTATTTCTATGTATGATTTCAAGGTTGTGTTGGGACAAGAGATCATGAGGAATTAAAATGAAACACCTATTCCTTGTAATGAACCTCAAAATTCACATAAAAACACAAATTCTTGGGTACATGTACAACAATCTTATTGCCCTTTACTCCTCTTATCCTAAATTAATATAAAGTTGTCGCTTCCTATTTTTGGAAATGAGTTACATGTGATCATAAGTTCTTAGCTAGGGATATCATATTTCATTACAACTTATTGTTATCTATTGTTTCGTTTTCCCAAAACCACCTTATGTTAAGGAGATGTAACTTCCTTGAGTCTCTTTCATGCTAATGCGAGGGTTAAACAAAGGTAAGGCCTTATGATGCCAATTCCGATATCAATCAAGGATCTATGAAGAGGTTAACATTATTCAAAAACAAAAGTTTAATTGGTTTTCAAACAAAATAGAACATTAAACTTGCACCTTGGAAATAAATTACGCAGAGGTTAACTTGTGAAGTTATGGTTATAATTGTGTTAACACAACTTACTTGTTAGGTAACAACAAGGGTTATTCACCTCATGTGGTTAATGCAAAGGTATTTGGGTTTAACATAAACATTGTAGCAAGTCAGCCATCCGGTTACCTTGCCATTAATACTATGAACCACCGATACAGGTTGGAACCCTCGTGCCTTAAAGGCCTGTCTGCAACATTTAAAGTGCCTGGGATATGTTTGTTCGAATAGATCTCGACTGGCATGCCCTAATGATATGTTGACACATACCATACAATCGCATGGCCCAGGTATGAAGACCCCATCCCCTTTACTCCTTGTGAAAGGTTACTCCCACAGTTTCACTTTCATTCTGGTTTTGGTTTCGTGTGGAAAGAAGCACCGTCTCAGTCCATTGTCATTTGCATTCTAGTTTTTGGTTTAGTGAAGGAGGAGAGAACATCTCAGACCATTCTTTGTTTGGCTTTAGCCTCATGGATACAAGTTTGGGATTCGGCCCCTGTACCTGGATGGGTGAAGATCTTGGGTGGAACTTCTCAACAGCCTCTCTGCACGGGGTAAGTTTACCCTTGACTATTTTATTTCTTTATCTAGTTTGGTAGGGCTCTTCATGCTCCTAATATTGGTCTATATTTCATTAGTATTCTTTGAGGTTAATGTGAAAGGGTAGGTGATACCCTAGCCAGGTTTAGTTCTTCACGGTTTAACCCCTCCTCTGTACTAGTCTTTCCATTGATCGAGCTATTCTCCTTCCTTGGAGGGACTTACTACGATGTTTGTTAAAAGAGTGCATTAATAATATGCTATATTTTCTTGTTTGAACTTTCATTAAAGGCCCAATTCCCAATCGTTTTGTCTTTGATGACCGAGTGTCAAGTCCAGATCTTCCCTTACTAGGGTGTGTAACAGACCCATCGACCTACTATTGAACTTGTGAGGGTTTCTTTGTTAACCTCACTAGTGCCATTATAATGATTGTAGAGTCATTCTCATGGCCAGAGTCATTTAATCCTTTCTATTCACATTTGAAATGTCATATTAATTTTATGTTTAATAGTATTTTATGGTCATTATATGCAAATTCTTTTTCTATATTGTTTTTATTAAGACTGGTATCCTTCGCTAATGATGGGTCCCTTAATGTGCGAGGGTAACCATCATGGTGACACAGACTCCTCCTCCCTTCTCGGTCTGGGAGGCGCATGGGATAGCGCGATGGAAGTCAGCAAGAGAACCCTTTCAGTTAAGTATTCACCGAACATTTTCTAAATTCTATTTTGTAATTAAATCATCATTCTTTTTCCTGTTGAATACATCGTAATGATCCACATTATTTTGTGTAGGTGTGGTCACGCTGAAGCATGGGGATGCCCTCTTTACTCCTTCAAGAGGTATTCGGGTTCCAACACAATGCTCTTCCATCTATTACGAGTTTTATATGCAACGATGGTTAAGGCCTTGTCTCCTCCCTAATGTTTGAAGATATTTGTTCCAAGTTCTATATTCAGTTGATATGGGGTACACCCTGATTTTTGTATATAAACATTCTGGTACGAAGAAAATTTACGCCAAGATCAGACCTGGTTGGACTTGTGATATACATACAGTCGTACTATTTAACATTTTGATATTTATGCCTTGAGTATTATTTCCTGTGTGAAAGGATTTCGTGTGTCACTTTTCAAATGTTTTCCTTGGTATTTCTGAAAATGATTTGTTATTACATATTTGAAATCTCTAGTTATGTTCCAGAAATTGAATCTCATTATTGCGTACAGGGTCTCTTCTCAAACAAATTCGACTAAGTAATGGAGTACTACAGAAAAACTAGTATAAAACAACTGTGCATGAGGGTTTTGCTTCCACCGAGCCTGGGTGATGACTTTTAGATTTTGTTTAAGCTTTGTACAGTTGTATTCTTGTTATAACACTAGTCGTTTGGTAGGAGTAGGACCTGAGTCTTATTCCACCTCTTACGATTTTGATTTAAGAGTCGGCTGTAAGCAATGGTTTCGTGTATCTTAAGTCTGTGGGACTCCGTCTAGATTCTTTTTTGGGGTTTTTTGTATATAAATCGACAGGGAAAAAAATGTTTATTATCTGAGGTTAAAAGGGATTGGGATTTTCAGAAAAGATTTGGGCTTACTTTCCTTTCAAGTGCTTCCTTACTCCCTTATGCTAGATGTTCTGTAGAATTGTACCTACGACATAAGTTTTACTGTAGATGCGCCTCTAAACCTATGATAGAGGTTATGTTGTAGATGTGCCTCTAAACCACAGAGTCATTACTAAAGTATCCACACTACCATGCTGATGTACATATGTTCAGTTTTCTGCAATGGGGTTTTGATAAGTTTTCTGAATTATATTCCTATGTGAATGTTTATATGTATATCTGTCTAGTATTTTTTGAATACCTTAATAGGTCAGTCTATTCCAGCGTCATATTATATCATATAGAACACTCAATATATTTATACCTATATGCTCATGATATATTTACACAGTTCGATATACAGATCGCTTAATATCGTCGTATTAAGGAGTATATTTACCTTTGAAAAAAAACTCGATTGGTATTCTCATTAGAGGAGGTTCATTGTATACTGTAAATAGTTGTAGGAAGATGAAATCTGCCATAGTTATTGGTGCGCGTGGCTTCAAGTATTCATGCAAACAATTTTATTTTTTTCCATTTACTTAACAGAACTAAGAGGCTAATTGTAGTCTGTAATCTATTATGAAATCAGTAACTACTACATAATTCATTTTTGTTGTTTGGGAAATTTCAATATCTTAGTAACTACTCAGCATCAAATCTAAATAATGAGTCCATTTCCAGCCAAGGATTATGAAATAAAATAATAGATATTTCCATCACAACCATCAACCAGAATTTATACATAGAAGCAAACAAATTGCACACATGACATTTGACTAGTATAAGGTAGAGTTACATATTTGAGCCAAATTGTGGAAAGACAAAGGGAACAACCACGTTCCTCCCAACCGTAGAATAGGGTAGCCAATCTACTTGCCCGATTCACCCCCTAGCCTGACCATGAGTACATGAGGGTGAATTGGAATTTCCTCTCCAACAATGTCCTTCAATTCCAACAGTATCTCCCTTCCCTCACACTCACATAGTAGTGCTCATAACAGCAAGAAAATAGAGAATAAACTCCATAGTCTTCCTTCCCAGCATACTTGGTAGTGTCCTGCCTCCTTACATATGCTATTTATTAATTTTCCTAGGACTTTTTCCCTCCCATGGGTAATTTTCGCAGCTTTCTAAATCCTTGATTTTCAGGGGCTGCCAATGGCCAAATCACTAATTTGTCACTTGTAACAATCAACCCAGAGTTAATTCCATTATGTTCCCCACTCATGGAGTCATGGTTAGCTAAATTTAACATGGTTGTTCCATTTTTCCTCCTGCAATCAATATAAAATATTATGCTTTCATACAAGTTTCATAGTCAAATAGTTATTTGGGTCAAATCAGGTTTCTGCCCAACAGTTATAATCATTAATTACAATCATCAAATTCGAAATTCAGAATTTCCATAAATGGAAAAAAATTTCCAATTTGAATTTACTAAAAATGAAATGAATTTCCAGTAGATAATAATTATTTTATTATTATTTTTTTTGGGACATCACATCCTTTCCCCCTTCAGTAAAACATTGTCCTCAATGTTCATTCCTTTATTGGAACAAGAGTCGATGAGATTTCCGCAAATCTCCCTCCAACTCCCAAGTGGCCTCCTCAGGACTAAAGTGCTTCCATTGCCCCTTTACCTGAGCGACGACTCTGTTCCAATGTGTTATTTCTCTCTACTCCAGAATGCACAGGGGTTCCACTTGGAACTCGCCTTCAGGTTCCACCTGCACCAAGTTCCAATCAATCATATGAGTAGGGTCATGAATATACTTTTTCAACAAGGAAATATGAAAAACATTATGAATTTTCATATTAGCCGGGAGTGCAAGTTGGTATGCTACGGGTCCAATTCGAGCTAGTATCTCAAAGGGCACACAAAACCTAGGTGCCATCTTGGCACAGTTTCCTAACTTTAACGAACTTCTTCGAGATTTGACTTTTAAATAAACATGGTCTCCCACTTGGAATTCCAAGTGTCTTCTTTTCTGATCTGCATAGCTTTTCTGTCTATCCTCTGCTTCTTTCAAATTATGTTGTACCTTCCTTACAATGTTTTCCATTTCTTGGAGCATCTATGGTCCCACCATGACTCTGTCAGATGGGTTATCCCAACTAATTGGAGTCGTACAGTATTTTGAAAGGGCTCAATTTAGTTGAAGTCTGGTATCCATTATTGTATGCAAATTCTACCAAGTTTAGATAGTCTTCCCACTTGTTTGGTTTTGTTCTTACATACATGCGGAGCATATCCTCCATGATTTGGTTTGTCCTTTCGGTCTATCCATCCGTTTGCGGGTGATAACTCGTACTGAAATTCAAGTTAGTATTTATCCCTGCAAACAATTCCTTCCAAAAGGCGGATGTGAATTTTACATCTCTATCTGAAATCACCAATTTAGGAATACCATGCAGTCTAAAAAATTCTTTCATGGATATTTCAGCAATGTTTATAGCTTTAAAAGTAGACTTTATAGGAATAAAGTGTGCAGACTTACTGAGTTTATTGTTACCACCATAATAGAATCATTTTGTTTCTGAGTTTTAGGCAAACCTGTTATAAAATCCAGTGACATGGTCTCCCACTTCCATTCTGGTATGGGTAATGGTTGTAATAGGCCAGTTCGATGTTGATGTTCGACCTTAACCTGCTGACAATATTGGCACCTAGCCAAGTATTCTGCTATTTTTCCCTTCATATTAGGCCAATAAAATAGTTTCTTGAGTGCTATTATCGTCTTCTGGTAACCTGGGTGGCCAGAATATGGTTTCTTATGCACTTCGTCCAAGATTGCTAATTTTAACTCTGTTGAATTTGGTATGTAAAGTCTGTTTTTAAATCGTAGCAGTCCCTTCTCGTCGATACTTAGATCTGGTTTTTCAGAGTTAGCGGTATTGTTCGGTACTTCTATCGTTATTTTTGTATAGTTTTCATTATCAATGCTTGTCGTTCTTATTCTTCCTTCTAGATAACTTTCTACCCGGCGAACATTCATCTCAAATAACCCATGGACTCTTCTACTTAAAGCATCTGCTACTTTATTTTCCTTGCCCTTGACATGTCTGACCTCGAAGTCGAATTCGATCAGGAAGGATAACCACCTTGCTTGCCTTGCATTAAGATCTGGCTGGTTAAATAGATATTTCACCCCACTATTGTCCGTTAATACTAGGAATCTTCTGCCCATTATGTAGTGTCGCCACATCTTTAAGGCATGTATTACCGCTGCTAATTCTAAGTCATGAGTGACATAATTTCGCTCGTGTTCCTTCAATTTCCAAGACTCATAACAAATAACGTGTCCTTCCTAGGTTAGGACACCACCTAGTCCTTCTTTACTTGCATCAACACATATGGTGAAGTCTTTATCTAGATCTGCTACTTTCAAGATGGGTGTCGTTGTCAATAACTCTTTTAGTTTTCTGAAGTTGTCTTGACATTTCTCCGACTAGTTAAACCTTGTCCCTTTCTTTTGTAATGATGTGATAGGGTAGGCTATCTTGGAAAACCCTTCTATAAACCTGTGGTAATATCTAGTGATTCCCATGAACGATCGTATATTCTCTACATCTTTAGGCACCGACCATTCCCTAATGGCTTTCGCCTTTTCTGGGTTTATGGCAATGCCTTCTCCTAAAATTACATGTCCAAGATATTGTATTTCTCTCTGATAGAAGTCACACTTGTCGAAATTGGTATACAACTTGTGCTTCCTTAACATTTGAAGCACTATTCTTAAGTGTTCCTGATGTTCCTCCTCCGTCTTTGAATAGAATAGGTTATCGTTGATGAATACTACTACGAACTTGTCCAAGTACTCACTGAAAATACTGTTCATTAGGCACATAAACGTGGCTAGGGCGTTAGTGAGACCGAAAGGTATGACTACAAACTCGTAGTGTCCATAACTTGTCTGAAATGTTGTTTTGTTTAT
>JZKD02S0735415.1:91582-109049 GCA_000966675.3 Picea glauca | reverse complement strand
GTTTTGGATGCTCAGAATGAATACAGTTTCGACAGTACCCTGTGTGTCATGACTTAAACAAAAATGTTGATGGTAGATGGTTGAACATAGAGGTAGAATGATTTTGTAGAACTGCTCTTTTGAATAGAAATAGCAGTATCAGCATCGGAGTACAAGACTGTTTTTCTGTTGATGATTTAGATAGGAAATGCTCAGTTTTAAGTTAGTCATTAAAATTCAAGTTCTCAGAATAGGTGTGTGTTTTATTCTTAGGATAGCATTCAGATAGAGACTAGATGCTTTCATGCACATACTGTGTATCAGCTCGAAGTTTACCAACCCTGGTTTGACAATTTAGTGTATCAGGTCACTTAAAAGATTCAATTTAGCAGCCTGACAAGTGAGACACCCGGTCTGATGTACTCTTTGTCCAACAATTCCTGCAATTGTATTTTTAGTTATGTCAATTCTAGTAGACTCATCCGGTAAGGCGCCTTTCATATAGGGGTAGAACCGGGTAGCAGGTCTATGGAGAAGTCTATTTCCCTTCTAGGGGGTAATTATGGTATCTCATCCACAAACATGTCTCTGAACTCACATAGGACAACAAAGTCTTCTAATTTTGGCTTATCATCTTTTCCTAGCAGATTCGTTACCTGGATGGCATAAATTTGACATCCCTTCCTCATACATTTCTTGAGTTGCATTGCTGAAACTTGTCTGACTGATACTGGTTTTGGTATACCTTGGGTTGTTCTAATAGTGCCAAAATTGTCCTTATAGCTAAGTATCTTTGTATAGAAATCCAATACTACTTTGTGTTGTTCCAACCAATCCATCCCGATAATCATATCATAGAATCCTAGTGGTAGGATGTTCAGATGAGTCTTTATATTTTGACCGTCTAAGCTGAACTCAAAATCCAGAACAAACTCAACTACCTTTCCTTTAGTACCAGTTGCTAATTGTAGAAGCCAAGATTTTGCGTGCTTCAGTTTCTTAAGTTTGTTTTCCTCTACCACATTAGGTGTAATATAACTTAATGTAGCTCCAGGGTCAATTAAAAAAGAGATTCGAGTGTCATTGATTTTACCTTCAATTTCCACCACCGAGGACTGGTGGTCAACTTGTCGACCATCTATGGCTGAATTTATCCGATGTCGGCTTCTGCCCACATCTCCCACTGTCAAGGCTTCCTGTAGATTATGAACAATAGTTCTGTTTGTTGAACTCAAATGAGGACAATTCCTCCTTAGATGAGGTTCTCCGCATTCCCAACACTTTAATGTCTCGCGGGGGTTGTCTCCAAACTTCTTCATTCCCAGGTTTAATGGTTTACCACTGCCTTGCATATTTGGATGGTTGGAGTGAAAATCCTTTCTTGGAAAACCTTTTGTTGTATTCTGATAAGGAGTTGGCTGGTATCCCTTGTTCCACTGGTTCATTCACTCTTGTTTCCTATCCTTCCATGTTTTGGGAAAATCTACCCGTTGTTTATACTAATCGTAGCACATTCGTGCCTTCCTGAATACTTCGCTCAAAGATTTGGGGTTGTCAAACTCAATTCTATCCTTGTAGGACTGTGGTAGACAGCTTAGAAATCGCTGAATTTTCACTTTATCCTCATGGATGTATGGTACGAACATTAACAGCTCCAAAAATTTATTTATAAGGTCCTCCATTGTCATCTGTCCAAGTCGTAACTCGTAGAACTCTTTTGTCTTCCTTTGATAGTAACTTTCCGAAAGGTATTGTTTTTTGAAATACTTTTTAAAGTCAGACCATTCCAATTGTTTTTCCTTTAGGCCCTTCGCCAATTTCAGGTCCTGTGACCAAATGCTGGCCTTCCCTTTCAGATTGTAGATGGTCATTTTGACCTTCATGTTGTTGGAATAGTTGTAGATTTGGAAGTATTTTTTGATGTCCAACAACCATGCTTTAGCTTCCTCTCCCGTCTTGGATTCCCCATCGAAGGTAGTTGGTTTAATCTTTTTAAATTTTCCTTCGAGGTGGTCTACTTGTTTTATTTTTCGATCAGATTTAGTTTTCTCTTCAGTTTGGGGTGTTCCTTTTGATGAACTATCTCCTTTTTCTATTTCCGGCCCTGAGTTCTTGAAGGCCCTTTTGTTGACTTCTTCCTCGTGATTATCATCCTTTGGGATTTTCTTGGTAACTATACCACGTAATAGGAATTCATTTATCTCTTGTTGCTCCTGTTGTGCTTTTCTCAATTTTTCATTGTTCGCATTGAAAATATGTAATTCAACAATAAGGTTCCTCATTGTTTCTAATACTTCTGTGGGTGAAATTCTATCACTGTTTTGTCTTGGATCTCCAGGGGGTCCTCACTGTGGGTTTTCTCCCATTCTGACTTCTGTGTCTTCTTGACCTGCCATATTGCACACAAAACATAAACAACTTTCTGTTTGTAACCATACGAACTTTATTAGTTTTACATAAATCAGAATATATATATATACTCAACAGCTATTGTGGCCCTGTTCAGGTCTAGTATTGTGACCTTTTTGCTCTGATACCATATGTAATGAACCTCAAAATTCACATAATTCTTTTTTTTCTTGGGTACATGTACAACAGTCTTATTGCCCTTTACTCCTCTTATCCTAAATTAATATAAAGTCACAGTTTCTTGTTTTCGGCAATGCGTTACATGTGATCATAAGTTCTTAGCTAGGGATATAATATTTCATTACAACTTATTGTTATCTACTGTTTCGTTTTCCCAAAACCACCTTTTGTTAAGGAGATGTAACTTCCTTGAGTCTCTTTCATACTAATGTGAGGGTTAAACAAAGGTAAGGCCTTATGATGCCAATTCTGATATCTATTAAGGATCTATGAGGAGTTTAACATTATTCAGAAACAAAAGTTTAATTGGTTTTCAAACAAAATCGAACATAAAACTTTCACCTTGGAAATAAATTACGCAGAGGTTAACTTGTGAAGTTATGGTTATAATCGTGTTGACACAACTTACTCATTAGGTAACAACAAGGGATATTCTCCTCGAGTGGTTAATGCAAAGGTAGTTGGGTTTAACATAAATGCTCTAGCAAGTCAGCCATCTGGTTACCTCGCCATTAATACTCTGAACCACTGATACAGGTTGGAACCCTCATGCCTTAAAGGCCTGTCTGCAACATTTAAAGTGCTTGGGATATGTCTGTTCGAACAGAGCTCAATTGGCATGCCCTGATGATATGTCGACACATACCCTACAATCACATGGCCCAGGTATGAAGACCCCGTCCCCTTTACTACTTGAGAAAGTTTACTCCCGTAGTTTCACTTTCATTCTGGTTTTGGTTTCGTGTGGAAAGAAGCATCGTCTCAGTCCATTTTCATTTGCATTCCGGTTTTTGGTTTAGTGAAGGAGGAGAGAACGTCTCAGACCATTCTTTGTTTGGCTTTAGCCTTGTGGATACAAGTTTAGGATTCAGCCCCTGTACCCAGATGGGTGAATATCTTGGGTGGAACTTCTCGACAGCCGCTCTGTACGGGGTAAGTTTACCCTTGACTATTTTATTTTTTTTATCTAGTTTTGTAGGCCTATTCATTCTCCTAATCTCGGTCTATATTTTGTTAGTATTCTTTGAGGTTAATGTGAAAGGGTAGGTGATACCCTGGCCAGGTTAAGTTCTTCACGGTTTAACCCCTCCTCCGTACGAGTCTTTCCATCGGCCGAGCTATTTTCCTTCCTTGGAGGGACTTACTACGATGTCTGTTAAAATAGTGCATTTGGAATATGCTATATTTTCTTGTTTGAACTTTCGTTAAACGCCCGGTTCCCAATCGTTTTGTCTTTGATGACCAAGTGTCAAGTCCGGGTCTTCCCTTACTCGGGTGTGTAACAGACCTGTCGACCTACTGTTGAACTTGTGAGGGTTTCTGTGTTAACTTCACTAGTGCCATTATAATGATTGTAGTGGCATTCTCATGGCCGAAGTCATTTAATACTTCCTGTTCACATTCAAAATGTCATATTAATTTTATATTTAATAGTATTTTATGGTCATTATATGCAAATTATTTTTCTGTAGTGTTTTGATTAAGACTAGTATCCTTCGCTAATGATGGGTCCCTTAATGTGTGAGGGTACCCATCAGGGTGACATAGACTCCTCCTCCCTTCTCGGTTTGGGAGGCGCATGGGATAGCGTGATGGCAGTCGACAAGAGCACCATTTCAGTTATGTATTCATCAAACATTTTCTAAATTATGTTCTGTAATTAAATCATCATTCTTTTTCCTGTTGAATACATCATAATTCTCCACATTATTTTGTGTAGGTGCGGTCACGCCGAAGCATGGGGACGCCCTCTTTACTCCTTCAAGAGGTATTCGGGTTCCAACACAGTGCTCTTCCGTCTATTACGAGTTTTATATGCAACGATGGTTAAGGCATTGTCTTCTCCCTAATGTTTGAAGATATTTGTTGCAAGTTCTATATTCGATTGATACGGGGTACGCCCTGATTTTTTTATATAAACATTCTGGTACGAAGAAAATTTATGCCAAGCTCGCGCCTGGTTAGACTTGTGATATACAGACAGTCATACTATTTAACATTTTGATATTTATGCCTTGAGTATTATTTCCCGTGTGAAAGGATTTCGTGTGTCACTTTTCAAATTTTTTCCTTGGTATTTCCAAAAATGATTTGTTATTACATATTTGAAATCTCTAGTTATGTTCCAGAAATTGAATCTCATTATTGCATACATGGTCTCTTCTCAAACAGATTCGACTAAGTAATGGAGTACTACCGAAAAACTAGTATAAAACATCTATGCATGAGGGTTTTGCTTCCACCAAGCTTGGGTGATGACTTTCAGATTTCGTTTAAGCTTTGTACACTTGTATTCTTGTTATAACACTAGTCGTTTGGTAGGAGTAGGACCTGAGTCTTATTCTGCCTCTTACGATTTTGATTTAAGAGTCAGCTGTAAGCAATGGTTTCGTGTAGCTTAAGTCTGTGGGACTCCGTCCAGATTATTTTTGGGGGTTTCTTGTATATAAATTGACAGGGAAAAAAATGTTTATTATCTGAGGTTAAAAGGGATAGGGATTTCCAGAAAAGATTTGGGCTTACTTTCCTTTCAGATTCTTCCTTACTCCTTTATGCTAGATGTTTTGTAGCATTGTACCTACGACATAAGTTTTACTGTAGATGCACCTCTAAAACTACGACAGAGGTTATGCTGTAGATGTGCCTCTAAACCATAGAGTCATTACTAAAGTACCCACATTACCATACTGATGTACATATTTTCAGTTTTCTGCAATGGGGTTTTGATAAGTTTTATGAGATATTCCTGTGTGAATGTTTATATGTATATCTGTCTAGTATTTTTTGAATACCTTAATTGGTCAGTCTATTCTAGTGTCATATTATATCATCTAGAATTCTCAATATATTTATACCTATATGCTCATGATATATTTACATAGCTCGATATACATATCGCTTAATATACCCGTATTAAGGAGTATATTTACCTTTGAAAAAAAACTTGATTTGTATTCTCATTAGAGGAGGCTCATTGTATACTGTAAATAGTTGTAGGAAGATGAAATCTGCCACAGTTATTGGTGCACGTGGCTTCAAGTATTCATGCAAACAATTTTATTTTTTTCCATTTACTTAACAAAACTAAGAGGCTAACTGTAGTCTGTAATCTATTATGAAATCAGTAACTACTACAGAATTCGTTTTTGTTGTTTGGGAAATTCCAATATCTTAGTAACTACTCGGCATCAAATCTAAATAATGAGTCAATTTCCATCCAACGATTATGAAATAAAATAATAGATCTTTCCATCACAGCCATCAACCAGAATTTATACATAGAAGCAAACAAATTGCACACATGACATTTGACTAGTATAAGCTAGAGTTACATATCTGAGGCAAATTGTGGAAAGACAAAGGGAACAAACACGTTCCTCCCAACCATAGAATAGGGTAGCCAATCTACTTTCCCGATTCACCCCCTAGCCTAACCATGAGTCCATGAGGGTGAATTGGAATTTCCTCTCTAGCAATGTCCTTCAATTCCAGAAGTATCTCCCTTGCCTCACACTCACACAGTAGTGCTCATAACAACAAGAAAACAGAGAATAAACTCCATAGTCTTCCTTCCCAGCATACTTGGTAGCGTCCTGCCTCCTCACATATGCTATTCATTAATTTGCCTAGGACTTTTTCCCTCCCATGGGTAATTTTCACAACTTTCTAAATCCCTGATTTTCAGGGGCTGCGAATGGTCAAATCACTAATTTTCCACTTGTAACAATCAACCCAGAGTTAATTCCAATGTGTTCCCCACTCATGGAGTCATGGTTAGCTAAATTTAACATGGTTGTTCCATTTGTCCTCCTGCAATCAATATAAAATATTTTGTTTTCATACAAGTGTCATAGTCAAATAGTTAGTTGGGTCCAATCAGGTTTCTGCACAACAGTCATAATCATTAATTAGAATCATCAAATTCGAAATTCGGAAATGCCATAAATGGAAAAAAATTTCCAATTCGAATTTACTAAAAACAGAGTGAATTTCCAATAGATAAGAATTATTTTATTATTATTTTTTTGGGGACATCACATTCCTCATATGAACAATTTGGCAATTCTCTTGGGATAAACTTTATGTTTGATTCCTACCACAAGGAGTAAGAAAGGGGGTATGCAGAAGTCCTCCTTACGGATGGTTGTTGTGGACAGCTAGAGTAGACAACCTTGTGGGGGAGAACTTGGACAACGTGAGGTGATGGTTGGATGGCCTAATGCAGATAACAAAAGGAAGCTTGTGTCAATGGAACAAATCCTTTCCGATGTTGAATATAGTTGGAGATATCAATAAGATAGTTGATGGTTTGGTTGATTTCTATTTGAAGGTTGATGAATCGAAACTAAGATTAGAGGAAGTCACATAGATGGTGATGTTGGAGTAGTTCGTTGAACAGGAATAGAGACTATTTGTGGAACAAGAGGATGTGAGGGAGATGCAACAACCTTGATGGAAGAGAACCATGGAAGAGGTTGATTCCTCCTCTAGTGATCTTGGCCATGGAAAATGTCCATATGACCCCAAGTTAAAATGACTTGTTGAGGAGTGCAGAGGAAGAATCGGTTCAAGTGTACCGTTGCTCATGTAAATAATGCATAAGTATGGTGACTCTCCTTCGATCGCATTGGGACATATTGGAGATGAGGGAGATGGCCCAACCAACCATCCTCCTTCACCTTCAAACTAGATCGCGACATGCTAGCTCAGTGTCTTGGTGGGAGGCAGTGAGGCCTATGGGGAACCATGACGAGGTGGCTTTGTGAAGTCTGTTGGAAACATAGTTGGGTTAATTGATGGATTGTAGGATATGAGATGTTGGGGATGTGACAAGTTTCCAGATAGAAAAGGATGTTTGAACATGAAGAATTGAATTCTTGAGATAGAGGCATGACGATTGGACTTGCTACCCAATCAACTGAAGTCACAAGGGGATCCAACGAACAAAATCATGAGCAGATAGACCAAAGTATGGAAATAACATTAATTCAATGAGGCACATCACTTCATAGACTAATGTAGGATCCTAAGGGGAGTTTTCATTGGGAGACAATAGTTGTTGAGTGGTGGCAAGATTCAAATATGGGTTAGAGGCTCCATCAATATCGACGGATGTTTTCAAGGACGTCAAAAACTTGGAGTGGGGGGTGTTGTAAGGTCTCACATGACACCCACCAAGCGTGTGCACTCCTTGGGAAGACTTGTGGACAAATTGGACAAGGAAACACAAAGGGCATGTGATTGGGTGGAAAAACGAAGACATGTGGGTGTGGGTAGGAGCACCTTAGGTACACTCCAGTGAGGTGTGGCACTAATGGAAACCACACCTTACTTTCATTAGAACATTTGATGGAGACATGTGTTGTATTTGTACAAGGATAGGGAGATTTGGGCGCATACCCAAGGAATGGACCCACCTTCCCTTGGCAGCATGGGTTTGTTGGAGATATTGGATGACCCCATCGATACACCCATTGAGAGTCTTGTTAATCGGCACAAGGGAATGCAAAAGGCAAGGGGCATGCATCCAAAAGAGGGGTTTGTCGATCCAAGAGACATGACGATTGATAGGAGCACATGTTCATTTGGATGCACTAGGCCCATGATGGGACATGACAAGTCGTTTGGGAATGATGGTTCACGAACGGGTGTGACACACCCAAAGGATGCATCGATTTGCATTGGTGAACTTTGGAGTATATATAAGAATACAAGGATGAAAAACCAAGAAAGGAAAGAGTTGGTGGAGAAATAACAAGAAGGAAATTATGAGGCAAAGTTTTAAGGCAAGGGATAACTGAGACAAAGTTGTGAAGATGGAATATAAGTAGCAAAGGGTGGGACACACTAGGATATTTTGGGGAAGTATGGAAACGTAGGTCTGTTGGAGGCATGTGTGAAGAAGAACCAAAATTTTTCTTCACTTGGTGAAGTCTGCGATAGAGAATGGAGATCCAGTGTGTGGTTGGGAGGATGTTTGGGATGCACCATAGGAGGTTACGAAGGTGGTTACAACAAAAATCCTTGGTGTGGAGAATCAATGTATCAGTGTCTTGTTGAAGTGAGGCAAGTCGTCTTACTTTTCCCAAGTGGTAAACTGGGTTTGTAATGCCTGTATTGTAACTATTTCGCAATAACAAGACTTAGTCTGGTGTTAGGAACAGTAGGTGTCGCCCACACTATTTATGTGTATGTCTCTTGTTTGTTTCGCAATTGTTCTCTTGGTTTCTCATGTTCTTGGATGTATGCTTAAATGACTAAATGTCTCTTTTTTGTTTCGCAACGATTAGTCTTGGTGATGAATCCCGATTCGGATTCGAACCGTCGATGACAAAAATGACACCAACTGTGGATTATCCGGCAATTAATCTTGAAACTACTCACCACAGAAATCTGAAAACAAGTGTTAAGTTGTTAACAAGATTGTCTAAATATACAAGTGAGTTGCATAGAGTTGGAGTATGACTCCCTTCTAGCCTAGAATAGAATATGGGTATGCTCTAGATGAAAAGACGTAGTCCACAAAATTCATGGTGTTGCGAAGCAGCCAAGTGAAAACCGCCGCAGTGCCACACACTCTCAAAAGGTGAACAATAGTAAACCTCATGCAACCCATACAACCCTATGTAAAAAAAATTGTAGCTACTCCCCTTTTATAATATATCCACTCCCCATTCTATTTAACATTATCTTCCCTCCTTTTAGGGGTACACTAGTTTGTAAGTACTAGCACAGCCACTCAAAACCGTGGCTGATTAACGCCGAAAGAAGCCAAAAAAATGAAATGCGTGTGCATATTGTTTCCTGTATATTATAATCTAATGGCTAACTATTGTTTCGTGCATATTATTTAATGTGGCTGACATATTGTGATCACGCACATGCTGGATGAATTTAATGAAGAAGCTTGAAGCGTTCCAAAAGGCTGGTTTCCCAGATATTTCTCATCTCATTCTTCTTCATGGTCAGAATTTCTTCGATCCCCTTCCGCTGCCCTATGACAAGTTAACATTTCCTTCTTCGACACCTGCCATTCTACTTAAATGGGAGCCGATGTGCTTCACCTTCATAAAAACGTGGCCACTACCCGTTACAAAAGAAAGCGACTAGGTCACACTTGTCAATTTAGCATTATTTTAAGTATAATCAAATCTTAATCATTGAACGTGGCAATCTGGTGGTGAGTAAGTAATTTTTTAATCTTATTTAGTAAATGTGAAAAAGTAATCACATAAACGTATGTCTTTATAAATGAGTGGAAGTTAATTTATCAAAATCTCATCCATTGATTTGAGAGGACGACCAAGAATATGCCAACATCTTCAATTTTTAGCCATTAGATTATAATTTTAGATTAAAAGGTAATTAATTGTGCCCATTGTCAATAGGTGTATGCCTTTCGGCATAACTATCGATGCTGATAAAAGATACAATGAGCGCTTGGAAAACAAACACCAAGGCTTTGTTTATCCCAAACCTGTGACGACAACATAAACGAGTACGGGGAACAGTATAAAATTCGAGGAGCGCATCATGCATGATTACGAGGCATCTTTGAGGAGCAAATGATTACGAGGAATCATTTCGCTTGGGGCAATGAGGCAGCTAGTGAGGTAAAACCGAGGCGCGTCATTTGCTGGTTGAAAACTATTTCCAACCCCCCTCGGCGGCCTGGGAAACGCCTTGGCTTTCGAGAATTTTTTGAGGGCTCGCCTTTGGCTCTAACAAATCTAAAATCGAAACTGAAAACTCTAAGGTAGATGGATGCTCATAGAAGGATACATACTAAGAATACACTGATAGAAAGTGATTGTTTTCCATTAAAGAGCGGTTTTTTTTTTTTTAAATTTATCTTTATTTATTAATAATAATTTGGTAGGATTTTGTTTGTTTTTGGGATTCTTTTTTCTTTTAGTTTAGTTCTCTTGATTTTATAGTTATAAAAGTTGTAATTTATAATTTATATGAGAGTGTTTATTTTCATTTATCTTATATTTTTCAATATTTAATATGAAATAAATACATTCTTAGTGATTGGAGATTATTTTCAATTGTTCAAGATCTTTGATTATGCATGTGCATTAGTTGGTCAACTATTCTCTATGTTTATTTTTTATGTTTAAGAGCATTTTGCTCATCTTGATACTAAATAGTTTTGCATTAGGGAGAGTGTTAATTTATGATAACATAAGAGACTATTTTCACTATTATTGGTTGCATATTTTGGATTTTGTTCTTTATTCTTTTAATTAGGGTTTAGTTACTTGTATTTCTTATTGCATTCTTATGTTTTTATTTATGTTCATCAAAACTTAAAATATAAGGAAAACTAAAAGATTTAAGATTAAGGAAAAAAATTCTAATTGCTCACTTTAAAAAAATTTGATGAAACAAACACAATTTTTAAATGTACATTCAAAATAATATCAATTAAAAGTGTAAATTTTCTTTATAATCATATTATAATAAAATGGGTTAGTAACATTATCTCCTCGACAACAAAATCAACATATCCATGTCTTATAACAATAGAATTATATGTCAGGGTGGTTGGAGCAAGTGGGATCCTTCTTGATCTTAGGGGAAAATAAGAGCTAACTTGTGTGTGGAGTTTAGGGACAACAACAAATAATTATGCAGAGGCACATGCCCTTCTTCAGTGATTTCTATCAATAAATACAGATAAAGTGAGTAATTTGATTGTCAATGTGTTTCAAGCATAATTATTATCCTAATGAATTCTAATAAATATCCCTCTAATCTCAAGATATCATCTGTCATAGAGAGAATTCAAAAAGATGTCATATCTTCAGACCCCTAGTCAAACAAATATACTATAAATGGGTTCAAAATTTGTCCCCTTCCAACCTATGCATTATTTCTATCCACCTCACCATATTCAAATCTTTGGGATTGGTAGGTTGAACTGATACGTGCGACCATTTTGGGACCCTCTCAAAGAAAAATGAGCATAAAATGCTGATGAACCTGAACATTTGGTTGTCACGATGCCTACAAGAGTTTAATTGAGATTTCATGTAGCGTGATAGTCCATTACACTAGGGTAATATCATTGCATCGTGATATAATAACCCATAGTGCATTAGAACATGTGAGGCCAAGTGAGTGGCAAAGGATCAAAAAAGTGAGTTAAGGTTAACACTATATTTTTCAATCCCCAATTGATGATTTCATCAATAGAAACTTGATTTATTTTCTTTTTTTCCCAAATTGATAATAAGTATCAATTACATTCCATAAGAAACAACATGGCTCATCATGTTCACACATTTGAAGAATTTGAGAAAACCACAGTTCCTGGAAAAAATTTATGGTGTCTTGATCGTGCAATTGTACTAAGTATGTAAGTTCAAGATATATCTCCCACCACATAATCACAATTCATATCCCTACATTTGAAATGATATTGCTATAGTTTAGATATATTTTCAAAGTTACAATTTTCTTCATTTCTTAAAAGTGATTGGAAATATATTTGAAAACAATCATAATTGAACGTAGTGTTTTTTCATACAATCACAATTATGTCCTTATGGCCACAACTATACATAGATACAATTATAGTGTTTGATATCACCCAAACTAAAGAAAACCAAAATTAAATTAATAATAAAAAAAACTAACGTTGTTGAATTACCCAAGAATATAGATTCCAAATTTGAAAAGTGGAATCGACAAGAATATGCACTAGGGTTGAAATGGTTTTTTTACTCCAAAAATTGAATTTATAAACAATGTCCATACAAATGAAATGTGTTCGTGCTATTTATTCACTTTTTGACACCCTTTTAACCATTTTTTCAATATTATTTGATATTGTTCCATAATTGAAGTTGCATTTAATATTATCAAAGGTTTTCTTCGCTTTTTGCAGATTATAGGTGATTTTCAAAGCATTTTACAACATCGAATTTTCATACTATTCGAAATTATTTTTGAAACTATCATTTAGGAATAGGTTTCCCACATCGTATTTTTCACTTTATATCTAGTTTCTATAGTTTTAACTTTAGGGTTGATCTTGTTGAGTTTCAATAGTTATCCCATCTTTATCATTGTATCTCGTATTCACATGCTAGTGCCTACCTTACATGGGTGTCATAGTTAGTGCATCATTACCAATTCACACCCATGCTAAGTTATTTTCATAGGATTGAGAGCCATTTTAGTCTTTCCATGAAATTAAAAATAATATACATAATTTTATGTGTCATCCTTTTTTTGGCCATTACCTATTACCTACGGGTTCCCATTTTCATTTTCATTTTCATGTGTTTAGTTGCACTTCCATTTTCTTATCATTGGTTGTGCTTTCAAACTTATTCACATCCAAAATAATCATATCAAGAGATGAATTTGGATTGAAGACCTTGGGAATGGTTACATTCTACCTTAATTCTCCACGTAGGATATTATAAAGTACCATTATCACATTACAACATCGGTACCATGCGAGATTATTTTGTACGTTACATGGTTTCGGATGTTATTCTTGTACGTATTGAGACATGGATCCACATGGTATTTTTTTTGTGCCTACGATCTATTTGAATTTACATATATTCATATTTTATCTATCACATTCATATGGTTTTTCCAATTTTGTTGTGTAATTTGATTTGGCAACTATGCTTATTTTACCCATTAGCATGGGTATGGCCACCTCAAGGAAGAGAGTATATTATACATTGGTTTGTGTTTACATGTGTTATCTTCTAATCCTAGGTGCTTATAATTTTACTTTGATATTATAATTCTAGATGCTTGTAAATTCATTCGTGTTCATGTATTTGGGAATCAACTTCTCTTTTGACCTCATACATTATGGAGAATCCGTTATACCAAATTTGATTACTCTAAGTATAGAGGGTTGATTTCATCCTTTCATTGTTCTTTTCTTGATTTGCATAGACTCTCCTCAATATCACTTGACACTTGACTACATGTTGTATTCCATCAACTATTAGCTTATAACATGTTGTATTCAATCAACTAGCTACTAATTGCGAATTGTCTCTTATCAACTATTGGTTTCCTACAAAATACCTCAAAAAATATAAAAAAAAATATAAAAAAAACTTTAAAAGGATAGGGACAAGATGTGAATTATCTAAACTCATGGTTTAGAGACCAAAAACTAATGATTAGAATAAGTAATAACAAATAAATTTGTGTGTCATTTGTAAATAAATAAGATACTAAATACTAACGCATTGAAACACAGATTGAGTAACTATTTTTCCTTAGAACAATGTAAAGTTTGAAAGATAACTTTTATGTGCCATGTATTTATTGAAAAATAATTTTATAGATCATCCGATGAAAGAAATGTCCAAAGACCTCTCATTAATTTACTGCACATATTAAAGTATTATTAAAGTAATGATACAAAGATATAAACTTATGTGTTGCAACTATCAAAGTTGTGCAATGATTTTGTATGGTCACAAATATGTAAAGAGATAGATGTGAGGTAAGATATGCTAATAAATTCGGAATGAAATATATCAATTCTTAGAATTGGATGATGTTTAGATATAAAGATAATTTTATTTGTAAAAATATGAGATAATTGTCATACGTATGTGTTGCAACTATCAAAGTTGTGCAATGATTTTGTATGGTCACAAATATGTAAAGAGATAGATGTGAGGTAAGATATGCTAATAAATTCGGAATGAAATATATCAATTAGAATTGGATGATGTTTAGATATAAAGATAATTTATTTGTAAAAATATGAGATAATTGTCATACTAGTGGATTGATTTAGTACAAATACTTGGTTAAAGGTTATATTGTACATATGCCACATGTGACAATATCTATTCTTTGTAGGTTTTTGTGGGTTTTTATAATTTTTCAAGTTTTTATTTTTTTCTTTTTACTTTTTTGTTTTAATAATGCAAAGTGTTTCTATTATATATCATATTTTAATGGTATTTTCTCTTTTGTCTAAGTCTAACCTTGAATCAAGGAAATCTTGCACCTAGTTTTCATCACTTTTTATTCTTATATTGTTTGATACTTTCTTGAACTTGTTATGTTGTATTTAGGAAGCTATGAAGGATTTTTTTTACAAATTATTTCACTTCAAAGTTTCCATACTCATGGTAAAAGTGAACTTAGAGTGACTTTTCTTGTAATTTCATTTTTTCATGTGAATATAATAATTTACATTGAACTTAATATTCTTTGGTAAAAATTTTCAATTATTTGCCTCATTAAATAATTTCAAATTGAAAAATATTCTTTAATATGATCTTTAACATTGTTGTCGCACAAGTTGTAGGTTGGGAAAAGCCCGACCCAACCACAAAACCAAGTGTTATAACTATGGGACACTACACCCAATGTCACCTCAATGTAGATCACACACTTGGGGTTACTATGGTCACTCCTAGGAGGTGATCCTGGACACCCTAGGGGGGAAGGTAAGAGAAAGGGAAGGACTATGGAAATTCCCCTAGAGGTTAGAAAAATAAATGGAAGAGGAAGTGAAGGAAGATGACTCGTTGAGCAAGGAAAGTTGCCCCAAAAGTATAGTGCTTTGTCAGATGATTATACCTTCCTGAGAAACAAGAGAAACAAACATATGTTGCAATAAAATCAACTGGAAAAGCAAGTTAAGGTTGTTGTCCCTAAATACAGTTGTGATCAATAATGTATATCAACAAAGAAAAATATCTAAATCAACGTGGAAAGCAGAAGACTAGTTAACAATGTCATCAATGAAACTAGCAATTAATCATGAATCAAGTAAAGCACTTTGAGACTGATATAAGAGGGATATTACAAGGTGGATTTATGAAATAATATGCAACCCTACTGGATATAGGAAATGATGGATAATAATAGAGAAATCAACCACTAAAATTTAGAGATGATCATCCCAAAAGATACGCCCTAATTGGTAGGTTAGGTGAGTGAAGTTAGGGAGAGTTTCTAGGGTTATTTTGTGAGGTATTAGTGGTTAGGGTTAGGGTTTTTTGAAGCCTAATGGTTGTAGGAAACAAGTTAGTACAACAATGAGAATTTGTTGGAGAAAAGGGATTCCCTAATGGAGAAAAAAACCCCAAGGCATCAAGATCACTATCCCAAAGAAACAACTTTAAAACTTCAAATTTTCACGCTTACCAAGGCAACAATTTATTTCTCCAATGGAATAAGTAAATGACTAGTGCATTTAAAAAATTGTCTAATGTATTCAAGCAAAGAAAGAGATAGAGATACTACTTCCTTGGTGGTGTAAATCCTCTTACTCCCCAAGGAAAGTATCTCTAGATAGGGTTTAGGCTAAGAGGGTTTATGCCCTTATACTTCTCTTAGAAAACCCTTGTAAACCAATATCATGCAAGCATAAAGTGATGGAGACTAAGGTGGGGGTGCATTCCCTTATACTTCATGTTAGTGTTAGTCAGTTCCGCCTGTCACCAGTGATCAAATTGTTGGATTGTGTTGTCATTGATGCCAATGGTTTGATTGATTGATGTCCTTGATTGATGTCAAGTGATTGATTGATGCCAAAGGATTGATTTATTGATGATTGATGTAATGTAAAATGTATTTTCCTTTGTGAGAATGCATAGATGAAGATGGATCAATGAGTTGTCATTGAGATGAAGAAGATGGATCAATGAGTTGTCATTGATACATGATGAAGATGGATTGATGTGGTTTCATTGGTATATAATGCATTGTTGGAAAAATGTATAGATGAATCATTATTGTATTATCATGATTGATAAGGTGCAAAAATGGATGAACTCCAAAGTGGTCCCCTTATGATGAAACCCCTCACAGGAATACGCTTTGCAGATCGAGTTGTCCTAGAAAAATGGTTGGAGGACCCATGCTCTCATTATAATCTTATCATGATTGATAAGGTGCACAAATGGATGAAATCCAAAGTGGTCCACTTATGGTGAAGTCCCTCATGGGAAGACGCTCTGTGGATTGAGTTATCCTATAAGAATGGTTGGAGGACCCATGCTTGTATGTGGAATAATGAGATGAAGATCAAGGAAATTGTTGGTGAAACTATCCTAGATGGATAGTGTTTTTCATGCCATTTTCAGTGGTATGTGGAATGTCACATAACTCCTTATGGTTTGAGAGTTATGGCCTTACAAAGATGAAGGACCCCCACATTAAGGCTTGAAGCCCCCAATGTCAAAGAAGTCAAAGTGACCTAAAAGAAGAAATCAATATTTAAATGATAAAGTAAAGTGACAAAGTCAAGGTGGATTATTTAAATAAGAAAGAGAAGTGACAAAATCAAGAAATGATATAGTAAGGTGACAAAATCAAGAAGGAATATCTCAATGATAAAGTATTGGAGAATTTTCTATTTATGGAAAGTGGTTAACACTAAAATAAGGAAAATAGGTTAAGTGACCTAGAAATGGGTTAAGTGGCCTAAAAGAAGAAATCATTATTTAAATGATAAAGTAAATTGACAAAGTCAAGGTGGATTATTTAAATAATAAATAGAAGTGACAAAATGAAGAAATGATAAAGTAAGGTGACAAAATCAAGAAGGAATATTTAAATGATAAAGTATTGGAGAACTTTCTATTTATGGAAAGTGGTTAACCCTAAAATAAGGAAAATATGTTAAGTGACCTAGAAATGGGTTATGTGACCTAAAAATGGGTTAAGTGACCTAGAGGATAAAAGTATAGATAGGATAGCAATGGTCTCTTGTAGATCATCCTTTTTATGGATCAATGGAGAGCTTCTTGTGAGAATATATTTTGGAGTATGTTAAGTTCCTAACCCACACATAGGTAGATCAATGTATTTGGATGTAATAAAGGTCAATATTAATAAGACCTTTCAATAAAATAGAATAAGGCGGATGTAAGAAGACCTAATA
>JZKD02S0735415.1:0-50658 GCA_000966675.3 Picea glauca | reverse complement strand
CCATGATCTCCTCTTTTAAACCATCCATCTTTGCCTCCAACTTAGCTTCCATCTCTTATAGTTCATCTTTTGTTACTATCTTCTTTTGTAAATCATTTATGTCCCTACACATTTCGTCACCTTCATCAAGTGTCCAAGTAGGATTGTCAGGAGGCTTATTTGGTGTATAAGTTCCCTTTTTGGGTGGCATGTTGGCCAAGTATCACTTTTTAACCTTGATTTTGAGGTGGTTCTGATAGACGATATTTCTTCTATTGTATCTCCCAAGTTTCGGCCTTTCTGGGTATGAAACTTTATTTTATGTAGTTCTGTGATATTTATTCTCTATAGTGCCATAGGTTTGATCAAAATTGGATGTGCCAAGTGGAATTTATGGTAACTTCCCCACAAATTGCCGATTTGTTGCCTTTCCAGGAGATCTCACTTGTATAGCATGCTACGCACAAAAGAATTGATATAAAATTATGAAACTCGTACCAACAATACAACAGACTATCCATGATCCAATAAAACTAGTCCCACTCAATTTGGATACTCTAAGAAGAAGTTATGATTGTTTTACCTGAAACACCTTCTTGGGACTAGTCAATAGGACTAGTCAGATACCCTATCTTCCATAGGATGTATATACAAATTTAAGATGACCCAGAAGCTGAAATTTTTACCATAGATACCTTACTAATTTCTGTGAATATCCTCCGGAGTTCACGGTCTGAAACATTACATAAAAAATTTTATAGTGAAAATTCCGCAATGACTCAGTTCAGGATGATTTCAGAACCCTATCTTTTACAGGTTGTATCTCCGAAAGTATAAGGCCTCAGGAGCTGAAATTTTAACCCAATGTACCTTGATCCATCTACTAAATATCCTCTAAGACATTCCTTATGAAATGTTGTAGAAAACTTGTTATAGTGAAGATTCCAAGGTGTCTCAGATGCAGCAGCAAAACCCCAAGACCTTGAGATCTGATACCATATGTTAAGAACCAAATATTAATATAGCATAGAAAAACCTCAGAAAAAGTGCTCAACACCTTGAAAAAGAGATAATTTTAGATAATAAACCTCTTCGAGGGGGCAACCTCCTTTTACCCCACTTAAATGTTCAAGTACAAGAAGATTCCAAATGAAAATGTCTCCTTGGTATACATATGAGACTAGGAGGTATAATTACAACTAATGGAATAAAGCCGACATAAATAAAATAACATTACTAACGTAATATGCCCCAATTAAGGGGTAATGAGCCAATATTAGGTCTTAACATTTAGACTGTGAGATTGATAAGCCATTGAGGAAACATATACAAGTATCTATGATAAAACAATTTAGATTGTGGGTCGTTGTATTTTTGGAGATACACTCTATGGAAAATAGGGTTTGTGGCTAGTCTTGAAACTAGTCTAAAATAGGTGTTTCGAGTAAAAACGTCATAACTTATTTGTAACAGATCCAAATTCTGTGAGACCAATTGTGTTGGTTAGAGTACAGTATTTAGTATTATGTGTAATAGTTTCATATCAATTCAACAAATATTCCATATGGGGCATGCTCTACAATGTATCTCTCTAGAATAAGCCAGAATTCAGTAAGGTGTGTCATTTGTGCTATAACTCCTTTTATGAGAGCTTCCAAGTAGTGAAACATGGAGGAGTTGCATAAAACACATTGAAGAACATTGTGTATCAGTTTCATATCTTTGTTCATTATAGGTACAGAGTTATGATTATTTCAAGTTAGGGTAGTTGACTAATCCAAAACTAGTCATGGTTGAGACAAGAAGTTGATGAGTTGTCATATACATGAATTGTATAGTTGATGATTTTTGGCACAGGGGAAGAACCAGGGTTCAAATATAAAACAGTGCACCAACAAAACCCTAACTACTGGCCCTCTCGGAAACACCTCTGAAGCAGATGAAGTCTCACCCAAGGTAGAGGTAGGGGTGGTTGCAAGACTCAGATGTCTGCAACCTCAGCTGGGACACTGATCTGTGATTCTAACACTTGACAGAGCACTCAGTAGTTAACATTCATTTATATCCAATCTTAGTTACAACACGGTTAAGCCCTAATTATAGAGTATCACAGTATTCATTCAGATCTAATCTATTTAAGCACTAAGGATATCCACATAGGTCAGATCCATATTATTAATCACATAGCATTAACATATCTATATACCATTCATCTATATTGAAACACTAAGCACATTAACATATAAACACATCAACACTTCACACAAAGCAGAGAAACACAACATGTACGTGGTTCACCCCCACCCTGGGGCTACATCCACCATCTCTTCTCTTCTTTATTATCTTTGGTCAAGCTTGTTACAGGCACAAATCATCCAAGTTATACTCCGCAGAAGACAGGAGATCTGCGTGCACTCCGCTAGATCCTCCTTCTTCTTGCTAGGGTATAGCACCAAGCCTTCACATAGTCTCTTATAGTTACTTGCACTAGCCTTGCAAGCCTCACACAATATCCACAAAGCACTTACAACTCTTGATCAAATAGATCCAACTCTAGAACTCAACCATTCATACTCACTATATCACCGTAGAATCTATTTATACATGCAAAATAGGCCTAATCATGGGTAAACCCATGGGTCGACATTCCCATACCCGTTACATAAGTTGAAAACCCAAAAATCCCTAAAAAGGGGTTGAGATCCCACGATCTCTGCTTCGTCTTGCGCTCTGCCTTCAACAACCTATCGAAGTCCTGAAATTAGGTCAAACATGACCAAGGATCCTCAGAACTTAGTCAAGGGACAACAAGCCCCCAAAACTCACCTATGACTCATCCTGAGTCACTCTAATCTGACTAGTTCTTCTTCGAAAGCCTCGAGCTTGTCTTGAGCTTCTTCAACTTCTTATTGTGCCACGACCTCATGTTCAACAAACTCTTGTATGACTGCTTCGTTGAGAGGTCCCTCTAGGTGTTGTTCAGCCTTAGTTACGACTTGTTTCAGTTCCACTTCTCGGCCTTCGATCTCTTTGAATATTTGGTAAGCCTTATCCTGTACAGGTTGGAGCCTTTGAGTCACTTCCATGACTTTGATTTGGACAGTATGGAACTGTTGCCGAGAATTGCACTACCCCTAGGATCTCTTCATTCTTTCCACAGTTGATAGGGGCTTCAACTATGCCTGTATCATTTATAATTGATACTTCACCTCTTGGAGCTGCGACTCCAGTGCCTTCAGTTCTAGATTCTCAGTGATTTTCTTGTAGGTTTGGGCACTGCGATCAGTGAGTTTCTTACATTCCATGGCAAGGGATTTTATTCTCTCAACTGCGCTTCGAGAAGTTGCTTCTCTTTGATCCCTCACATCCTGTGGGGTACTGGGCACTGTGCGAAGCTCTAAGTATCTTATTCATTGTTGTAGATACTGGATAGCTTATGTGAGCTTCTCTAATTGCTACGTGATTCAGTCTTCTACTTGTGGCTCTAAGCCTGTCACAGAGTGAAGTGCTCTTTTGACTGCTTCCTTCACTTCGAGTTTCTCTATGAGCAACTGTTCTTTTTTTTGTTGCATTTGTGCTTTCTCTTCTTCAAAATTTTCCTAGAGAGAAACCTTCTCTTGTTATGAAACCCTGCATTGTTCAACGATTACACCTTGCACTTGCTTCAAGGCCTATGTGGCTTGTTCTATTTATTCTTGTGTGCAATGAAGGCAAGCTTCGACCACATCAGCTAGTTGCTGGAGTTGGGTTGGCTCATCTCCTAACTTTGGTTTTCCTGATGGTAGGGGTGCAATGGACACCGCGTGGCTGGACTTAAGGGCCTGTTGTATCCCTCATAGTTTGACCTCAATTCTATCATACATTTCCTCATCTTGGCTTTTTGTTTCTCCACAATTTCCAGTGAAGCGTTGTTTAGAGATGCAATGATGAAGTCAAAATCATCAGCAGTAAGCACAGTCTTCATCTTGGTCACGGTGGCTTTTGATTTCTTCTGGGAAGAAGGTTTCAGGGGGGAAACCTTCCTCTTATTCAGGGGATCAGTCTCATATCTGGGCAGTGTTACTTCACCTTGCTTCTATTCATCTCCTTTACACTTTATTTCTTCATCATTACCCCCTCGGTCAGGTGATACTGAATAAGTCTTTCTTGAGGCGTTGTTTAAATCTTGGACCTCTTTGGTCTTCTTTGTTCTAGTGGGCCCGGGTGTATCATGTTCTTTGTGTGTGTTCTTTGGGTGGTCAGGGTCAGACATATCTGCAGGGTCTATGGGAATAAGGAGGTCTGTGGACCAGTACTTAGTGATGTCCTCTAGGTCTTCTTCCGTGAGTTTGTAGTATGACTAAAGTTTCTCCTTATATTCATCGAATCGCTCTGTAAGATAGATTAAGTGTTGATATTCGCAGAACTTCATCAGGGGTCAGAATCTATGTAGGGTGTTCGAGGTCATTCAAGGTTCAACTTCAATAGCTCTCTTCAGTTGAAGGTAATATGTGTGAAAAACAACGTTTGATTGCCACTGTTTGTTCATATTACTTGAGTACCATAGTGTGGTGAACTTCGCATCAAGCGGCTTGAACGGTTCAATATCTGGAAAGTCCGCTCCTTCTGGAATCATCTAGGAAACAAAGGTGATGAGGATCGGGAGCCAGCTAAAGTGAAGCTCATAGCCCTAACCTTGTGCTTCGTGGCAGTCTAGTTCCAGTTGATTAACTAGGTACTTAACCCAGTTCATCTGTAGGCCTTCCACGCACTTTCCTGCGAGATCAACGACAAAGCCTATGACCTGCGTAGGTATGTTATTCCTTACTAACTTTCTAGCTATTAGCTGGTAGGCTAGGCCCACTGCGCCATTCTGGATGGAGGCTACCTTGTAGCCTTGCGTCCCCTTTTCAACATCATCATATGTATCTTTGATCTTCTATCCTAGTGCACGATCTATGGCTTCTCCTGGATAGAACTCCTACGATTCGAGTCCTTGCATACTTAATCCCGTGATCCTATGGATCAATGTCAGATCAACTATAATATGGAGGTCTATCCATAAGTAACCTCCATGGTAACATGAAAGTAATATCTTGACAGAGGAGTTCAGTTCCTAATGCCTTCCGAAGTATGGGATTTTCATTACATTTAGAAGGGTGGACTGCGCGAGGTTCATCGTCCATGGTTGGGGGATTATCTTTGAGTTCTTCCCCTTCATCTTGGTCAAGTATTTGTATGGGACAAGAATGCTATAGTTCTTACGATCTCCGATGTTGACGTCACTAAAATTCAATGCTAGGATCTTGTCCTACTGTGTTCTCACTACGTGTACCCCCTTCGAGAGGTACGTAGTAGCCATGGTGTACTCGAAATCTCTTGGCACACTATCATGACTCACCACGTCAGTAACAGGTAGGATGTAGTTGGGAAATATGGTCAAGATCATCTTCGCATTTTCTAGGTCATCTATGTGTTTGGTTCTCTTTTCCGCTGATGGTCGGGATGATCCGACTCCATGAGAAATCGACGTAGAGGCTTGCACTCCTCTCGTCGATGATTCTTGAATAAATTCAGACATTACGCTTTCAGTCATTATGTCAATGTGAACTTCTTTGACAATTTTATCTACAGCACTAAGCTCATCTGACATGCACACTTATGGTTGAATATCTCTGGTTCAAAGAGTAACTGCTAAATGCAATGGGATGGATGGCAATAGCGCAGTGATCACTGTGCGAAATCAACTATTCTTCGGACTTAGATTAACGATTAGCAAAAGTGTTCTTATTGAGTGGCGCAATGGGATAATTAGATAACTTGGCAATGAATCTATTGCAATTGGTGAGAATCCTTCGTTAACTCAGTTCTGTCTATTATGGTGTGGTCCCAATGGTCTGGTGGTGAACTTTCTGATTATAAATGCCTTTCTACCCATTTGGGTCGTCGATCTAATGGTTATAATGTTTCCAATGGATATATTGCTTCGCCATGGCGAAGTTCCATGTGACGCTATTCTGATATCCCGACGAAGTTCCAATTTTTCAAATTTTCCTTCTGCGAGGTTCCATCTAGAACCTTCTGTAACTTTTCGATCTTATCTCTCTTCTTACTTAGTTTTCTATCCTTCTTTCTGGTGAGCTTCGTCTCGAAATTCCTTTTTCCATTCTGATTCTTACCTTCTTTTGGCAGAGTAAATTCACACTATTGAGATTCTTTCCTAGAAATAAGGGGTAATACTTCATCTGTATCTGGAATAGGTACTTCAATCTTTTATGGGTCTTCTAGTGCTCTTCCTACTTTGACATCCAAATCCTTGGTTTTAAATAACTTTTTTTCGGTTCTCCTGTTCTTCAATCAAGTGTGCGATCCTCTTAGCCATGAAATATTTTAACTCTTTCTTCTTCTTCTCTAATATTTCTTCTTCTTTTCTTCTAGTCTGATCTCCTTCAATCCAAGGTTTTCCTAGTAACATAGCAAATGGAGCGTTGTTCTCAATAAATTTAAAAACTTCAAATTCTTCCTCTGTCAAACTTCCACTGGTATTCATAGATATCTGGGTGAGATTTCCACATAGCTTTATCAAATTTACTCTAAATAGCCCTATTCCTCGCAATGAAGGAATCATAACAGGCTTTCCTAGAATTTCCCAAGTTCTTTCTGTCATGATATTTACCTATGTTTCCTCATCTAGAACATAGTCAATGTCGAAGTCTCCTATTCTTAATTCAATGCATTTTTTTTCTTTGAAGATCTCTAATAAGATGATATGTCGGTGGTCATTTAGGGTTTCTTTCATCTGCAACAATACTTTTTCTGATTCTTTCTGGGGTTCTATCATAATCTCTGTTGTTTGACCTGTCTCGTGGTCTCCTTGTCTCATATTCATCCTTTCAACCTTAGCAATCATTCTAGGGAAATCCAATACTTCATGGTCCATAGATTTGCAACAGAGGCAACTAGGTCTTCTTCCAGGGCATTCCTTAGAAATATGTCTTTATTTTATGCAACTTTAACAAAGAGTAAATCCTCACGTTCTCTTAAATGATCTCCATCCTTTCCTGTACTACACACTAGGATCATGGCATCTAATTTGCAAAAAATTCTTTCTAGGATCCTGCATCCATTTGTTAGTCCAAACATTCTCTTTATGCATAGGTATAACATATCTTTCACTATTCTTATCAGATCTACTCATATCAAATCTTCTTTCTTCTATCAGTGCCCTAGTTTTCAAGCTAGGACAAATCTTGTCAAACATACCTAGATCCATACTTTAGAAAAAAAATAATCCACTAATCCTATCTTCAGTAGACCACAAATCTTCTAGATCTAAAACTTTTCACTATTCTTACCTTTATCAGAGCACAGAGCTTGTAGATCTTACTTCTTTTCTTCATATCTGACCCTTCCTGGCACAGAACTTCACAGATCAAGTAGAATACTGTGCACAATAGCGATATATCTACGCATAGAGCTTTCATAATTCCAGGTCAGATCTTTGCACAAAGATTCTTTTTCTTCAGTTCCCAACAATCATAGTTTCTGGTCCTGACAATGGAACCATTTGTTGGCACAGGGGTAGACCCGGGGTTCAATTCTACAACAACGTACCAACAAAACCCTAACTACCAACCCTTTTGGAAACACCTACGAAGCAGATGAAGTCTCGCCCGAGGTAGAGGAAAGGGTCATTGCAGGACTCATATGTCTACAACCTTAGCTGGGACACAAATTTGTGATTCTAACAGTTGACAAAGAACTCAACAGTTAACATTCATCTATATCTAGTCTTAGTTATAGTGCAATTAAACCCTAATTACAGAGTATCACAATATTCATTCAGATCTAAGGTATATAAGAACTAAGCATATCCAAATAGGTTAGATCCATACTATTAAGCACATAGAATTGACATATCTATCTACCATTCATATATATTGAAGCACTAAGAACATTAACATATAAGCACATCAACACTTTGCACAAAGTAGAGCAACACATCATGTACATGGTTCAACCCCACCTTGGGGCTATGCCCACCAATTCTTCTCTTCTTTATTATCTTTGGTCAAGCTTCTTATAGGCACATAGTATCCAATTTCTACTCTACAGAAGACAGGAGATCCATGTGCACTCCACCAAATCCTCCTTCTTCTCGCTAGGGTATATCACCAAGCCTTCACAGAGTCTCTTACAGTTACTTGCACAAGCCTTGCAAGCCTCACACAGTATGAAAAAAGCACTTACAACTCTTGATCACACAGATCCAAATCTAGCACTTAGGCATTCATACTCACTATATCGCCTTAGCATCTATTTATACATGCAAAATAGGCCTAATCATGGGTAAACCCATGGGATGACATTCCCATGGAAGTTACATAATCCCAAAACCCAAAAATCCCTAAAAAAGGGTTGAGATCCCGTGATCTCTGCTTCGTCTTGCGTTCCGCCTTTGACATCCTGTCGAAATCTCGAAATTAGGTCAAACATGACCAAGGATCCCCAAAACTTGGTCAAGGGCCAACAATGATGTTGGTACATATTGATGAGTCATTGTTGATGAGTAGTTGACACATAATTGGTATATACTTCGTACATGATTGGATGCACGTGTTTATGGTACAAGTTGATTACAGGTTGTTTGGCATAGGTTGATGCATGGTTGATGCACTTGTTTATGGTACATATTGATATATGTTGAGGATTGTTGCTGCATCTCAGTTGGTGCTGAGGATGTAAGTTGATTCTTGCATTATAGATCTTGTGCTCTTATAGAGTTGTACTCTATTCAGTTGTTGCTGAAAAACTTTAAGGATTGTAGTACGTAATAAAAAGAAAATTGTACATACAACTTGTGTTCTTTTTGTTCCTTGTGGTCATGAATTGTTGATGATATATTTCTAATTTATGTTTCTGATATATGTTCACATCTAACTGGTTATAAATGAAAACAATGGGTAATGAGTAAATGTCGAATGCTAACTAATGAGTTTTTTGTAAGAGGGAAGTTTTGGGAAAAATATCCCCACACTCATTCACCAGTCAAACCACACCATCAACACCTTCCAAATAGGTGGAGGTTGGATCATCTAGTAAAAGTTATATAAAAAAGACACCTAGTGGTCAAGGGTCTCTAACTGGTCAGAGAAGTAGAAGGCTTGTGTTTTCTACCGATGTGGTAGAAGAGGCCAAGCATATGTCACCAGAACAGGGGGCACCATCACATCATGAGCCATGCCATCCTGACATGGATACATCACGTTTAGAGGTTAACAAAGAAAAGGAAGTGTTACAACAATTCATCATAGAAAAATATGCAGAGATTAAAAATCTCAAGGATAGCTTGGCAAAGGACAATTTCATAATCACATTCTTACAGAAGGAAAACTAACAACTAAAGGTGAATCAATTACTTTCGAGCAGACCTAAGAATGATATTGTCAAGGAGGAGGCAAAGGGTAAGGAAAAGGTTGACATGGACATTTCATAGGATCATGAGGAGACAATGACCAGGAAAATACCAAGACCAATAACTCTTTTCAAAGAATTGCAACAACGAAAAGAGAAGTCTCTACCAAAAAAGCCAATGTCTCTACATGACCCAATTGTAGCAGGTTTTGAAAAGAACCGGGAGTATTTTCTTGGAAGGATCAATGAACATATGGAAATTTTTTTGAAAAAGGGTAACAAGGACAATCAGTTGAGGAGACACATGGCTATTCACTATTACACCAGGAATCAAATCTATAGGTTTAGAATAAAAAAACTTGAAGAGGAAGCTAAGCAAAACCATAGCTAAGAAAAGAAAGGATGGAAACTTGGACCTCACTTATGGTATAGAATTTCACTTTAGGATCCCATGGATCACCTTTGAGACAAATTTGAGAAGATTTGGGGAAATTTTTGTATTTTGTGAATTTTTGTGAATTTTTGCACTACAAGTATGCAAAAAACGTAGTGTGGGTCATGCTACAGTTTTGATGGAAGATTCCAAACAATGAAAGGCTTACATATTCAGACTTCTCATGACTTGTACATCACTTTTGACCTTCCAGAGTCAAATTTTGGTCAATTCTGTCAGGAGAAAAATGCAAAAAAACACCTGAAAAACACCTCTTTGCCACCCTTTTGGACAACACGTTACACTTTCTGGGTAGTTTTGGGAGAAGAAGATTTTGAAGAGCTATATCAGGTCAATTTTGGTGCTTGAACATCCCATCAGCTATTAGGCATCCCCATATTTCCATTATACCTTTCATATCTTCATTTGGACATTGATAAGACCTCCAGATTGCATTTTTGCCCAGCACGCTACACTTTATCCTGGCATGTTACACTTTGTATCAGTTTCACTACGCTTTGTCCTGGAAGTGACATTTTCAAGAATTGTTTGCCATATTCGACTTCTAGGATGAAAAACGTTATTTTTTTATGTGGTGATGATGTAATAGGGTGTAAATGAGTCGATCATAGTGATTTTGAGGTAGATTCATGCCTGAACATCAATTTTTGGTCAAATGTATTGGTTGACAAAAAATGGGGATTGGTTGTAACCTCCCTATATTGTTGTTTTTGTTGGAGAGAATCATGTTTTTAGTTTCACTAGTCATGGGTTCAACCCTTGACTGAGGGTAGAGTTGTTTTGGTCTATATGTATCATGTATTTTGTCATTTTGAGGGTTGGACTTTGGAGACAAATCACTTGTATCTAGTATTTCACCATTTTTAATCAAAGGAACCAGTTGTAGCTATATTATAGGAATTCTCGTGGAGTGAGTTTTTGATAATGTTTATCTAATGTTATGATTGCATATGATTCTTATACATGCTATCTTTCCATTTTCCATTTCATCAGCGATTTTCCATAAGGTTAAAAAACATAATTCTTGCTTTAAAAGCTCTGTTTTACTTGGAAATTATCATTTTCTGTATCTTTCTTCTAGATTGGTGAATTAATGGTTGTCATGCTAACTAGGACCTTTGCATCTTCAAAATTTACACTACATCGAATTAAAGCCCAAATCTATCATCAACGTGTTTTTATCTTTCTCTTACTTTTGGTTGTGTTGTAATTCTTTTGGTATTTCAAAAACTAGCTGTGGTGATTCCTTCTCTGAGCCAACATTATACCTGCAAACATTCAAAACGTATTGTGATGAATACCTAGCCTAAATCCTTATATACTCCAGTCAGTTCCATTGGCTGTGAGTGTGATTTTGATAAATCCCTCTCTGATTTGGTAGGGCTGGCTACCCGATCAAAAGATTGGTTTGAGGTTACCTCTGTCAGTCTCCTTCTCAGTTTTGGGAGAACTAGTGGAGTGATAACACTTCCAAAATATCTCTAGAAAATAACCTTGACTTGAAAAATAAATGATTGCAACAATGTATAAACCTTACCAATTCAAGGAAAAGTCTAAGACAAATGACCATAAAAGATAGAAAAAATCCTTCCAAGGATATTGCATCACTTCCATCATCCAATAATCCAAGGAATAGCCATAAAAAAAATCAAAAGAGAGCAAAAATTATAGTCCAAGAACCTCTCACAAGAGGGAGAGTTATGTTAAAATGAGATCTTATGATCTCTTATTTATAAAAAAATGTCACTAAGATAGTTGTCCACATAATTAAGGTTAAACCACAAGACTAGGGATCAAAAACCCTAATCTTTTCCCTTTTACAAATTAATATTAAACAATTCACTTTAATTTCACTTTAATTTCACTTTTGCACAAATAAAGCCCTAGTTTATAAAGACGTCACCCTTTAGGTGATGTTTTGGCAATAGGAGAAGGTCATTGGTGAAGGAGGAGTGTAGAAAGGCTTTCCAAAGCCACATGTCAAGCATCCAAATAGATTCCTTCATGGTCAAAGCCTCAAAACCCTCAAAACATCATTGTTCCAGTGCATATCAATGATACCACCAAACCCTAACCCCCTAGGCGATGTCATGTCTCTAAAGGTGACATTTTTCCTCTCTAATGAAAAATGTTTGGCATATGGGGGTTAGTTTATGTCATCTAATTCATCTTCTATGAATTCAATGTTTTATCTCTCTCATCCGACATGTGGGCCCTTAGCATCCAACTCTGGGCTTCAAGCCCCATGGAAGCCCAACCTATGCTTATTCTTCCAAAACTATCCACCAACTAGGTCTTGCAAAGAGAAATAAGCATGAACTCGAAGGATATCAAATCATAACATCAATGTAAGTGAATCCAATCAACAAATGAGTCACCTAAGCATGTGGATCAAATATTACTATGTCAAACAATTAAGTGCTAAGAGACATTATGCGACTTGTCAAGATTGAATATGGGAGGGTTGATGAGGTGTCTTATTGGGTAGATATTTCCTTAGGTTAAGGACAGTTTCCAAGAGATCCCTCTCTAAGACATGAAAAGTGTGTGAAGTGGTTAATGGTAAAGACTCAATGGGCATGGGGTTCAAGAAAAACAATGGCGTGTAGTGTCTCATTCATGGGTGCCTTTGTAGAGGGTCTGTGGTAATGTCATTTGAAATGAACTTTTTCCAATCCCATTATTTTTACATTCTTTATTTATTTTATAATTTTAAGGAAAATTTAAAGGACACTTCCCTGGCGTGGTGTCGAGATAATGGCACTATCACCCAAAAATACCCAGTGGAAATGAGAAGGTTGGATCATGATGAGACCCCCTTTCTCTCATCCATGCAACTAAGAGCCATTACCCTAGCTTGGTGACCAGTTGATGGTAATTTCATACCACTAGATATCCATGGACAAGATAGGTTGGCTCGTGATGATACCTTTTATTCTCCAACTAACATTTTAAGAATTCTTAATCATATCTCTTGTGGCTACCCCTTTTCTCAAAGATAAGTGTTTCATTTCTTTCTTGGGTGATCTCTAGATGAAGCATCTATAAGGTCCATACATAAGATTTTATATTTTAACCAACAATAATCCATCTGGGCCTTCATCCCCTTCTTCCCATAGAATGAGGGACAACCCCTTCTTGGGTCAATACACCTTAAAATCCAAAGAGATAAGGAGATGGGGGGAAATAATGATGGAAATTGGTAAGTATGGTCAGGAATGATATGATGTCTCTTTAAGGGAGTTTTATTAGAAAATACTTCCCAAGGAAGATCACTTACTAAGGCATAATTTCAACTACCAAGGTTAAGCCGGGAAAAATTTATAGTTTCCAAGCATATATCATGAAATCTAAAGAAATCTAAGATAAAACATAATTAAATGCCTCAAATATTCAAATTATTCTCACCATAATATTGACTTGTACCTCATGCAGCAAGTCTCGTCGCCTTCCTGAAGCTAGCTAGTGTGCTGGATGCCATATGAAAATATGCGACCTCTATAGTGGTAATAAGGGACTCCATTTGTTCAAAAGGATATTGTAGGTCATTTAGTCTCTCGGTACTCCATATCTACAACATGAGGGCCTTGAGACATAATCTCCTTAGTTATCCACAAAATGGGGATAACATATGGCTCCTACTTTGGGACATGTGCTCATCGTAGAGTGCATGAGAACCAAAAAATCTCCTGGTAGGACTGTTCCTATGAAAACCTATGAAAAATGGATCAAAGAATCTAGGGTGGTGTTATCACCCTTTATCCATAAATATCCAAACTAAAATCTAATCTAGAAAAGAAGATTTTTGAAATGTTTTCAAAAATTTCTAAACTAAACATGAAATCAATATGCAAGTAGAGAAAAATGAAAATGAAATGCATCTAAAATAATATGAGAAATCAAGATGAAAATGTAAGAAATCGAATGAACTACCTATTTATCCGAGACCTTCGGGCCCTGAAGATCCGATGATAGGTGACATTAGATGAAGTGATACAACTAGTGCAATCACCTGATCATCATTTCATCAAGATTTATCCCCCTATTATTAATCATGTGAAAAAACAAATATAATTAAAGCACATATAATCATTAGCATAAACAAATATATAATCTATCATGAAATAAACTTCAAGGAAATGAGTGGGAGGGAGGAAGTCCTATTGGAAAGAAAAACCATCAGCCCGATCATCCTGCTAGAATGTGTAGCCACAATCCTGATCAATCCATATTTGAAGAGGGATACCATATATAAAATACATCTCATCTTCATCTTCACTCAGAAAATCACTGCTCCCTGAAGGTTGATAAGGGATACGAGATCCCAAGAAAACATGTTGTTCTCCCAAACAAAGGGAAATGCGGTAAGGCATAGCCTCATGTCTAGAGAGAGATTCTTCCCTTGGATTCAAGAAACACCACTTCTTTATCTACAAATCCCCAGAAAAGGTCTCAATGTGAAAATACTTTTGTTTGGTAGCATGGACCTTAGAGTGCTTTGGGCGAGCCATGACCTAGTGTCTATCAAAATCTGAGTATGATGAATGAAAATTCTCATGGAATAAGTCTGCATATTCCAAAGGGTATGTATCAAGGGATGAATCAATATCATCTTGAGAATGTTGCAACAAATCATCCTCAAAGGGGAAGAAAAAATCTTTAACTATATCATCACGAGGCTGCCAAATATGTGAATCATACATGCATGAAGACCAATCCTATGAAAATGACACCACCTCTACTTGTGAGCTACTCTCAATGTCATAAATTGGGTCTCTATCAAATTTGAGAAAACCAATATCCCATCTACATCTGCCAATCTGTATGAAACTGTATAAAGGGTCATCAACCATATCGAAGGGTACTTTCATAACACCATCAATATGACTTAAAATTAACATGTCTTTGTCTTCCTATGCATGAGCAGTAAAGGCATGGACGCCTTCAACTAGACCTTCAAATTCTTCATTATCGAGATTGATAACTTCTTCAACACTATGCGCATGAGGTAAAAAAGTTTGGACAACCTCGCCTTCATCAAGTGGGATCAAAGATAGTGGTGCCTCAATATGTTGTGATTTATCATAATTATTCTTTATTCTTATGGACAAGCCCCTTCGTCACCTCTTCATCACAACAAGATTCATTCTTAGTGCATAGTTCTTTACCTTCTTTTCTTCAATGGGATCTGTCATATCCAAGGTTTCCTCTGATACTTCTTCACTTTCTAGGTCATGGAACAAAGTATCATCAAGGTATTCGAAAGGGTCACAAATCATCGTGTTTTTGTCCTGATGAATTTCTTCATATGTCTGTTCTTCAAACACTTCTTCATCGTCAAGGGAAGGAAACAATTATTTTAGGTCATTCATAATTTCCTTAGCAACTTTATTAGCAACCCTTTCCTTTTCCATCTATAAAAATTCCATCTTCGAGTCATAACAATTTATGGATGAGGGTTCATCCCATGGTGCCATAATTCCATTGAATGGAAGGAAACTTCAATGGAGTCTCCAAGTGAGATCAAGTATCACCAAAGGAGGGAAAAAGGGGAATGAGGGAAAATTGGGTTCGTGGAAGGTGGATTCACTAGATGAGCTTCAAGAAGATCTCATCAAGAAATGTGGAAAGGGAATGTCCCTTCAATGGATTCACCATGCAAGCTAAGGGATAGAGGATTTTGGAGGGAATCTTGCCAAAGTGTCGTTAGGGAATGAAGAGGATTCAAAATTCACCCTGAAAATGGCACCAAAATGTTATCTTACAAGTTGTAGGTTGGTTAAATCCCAACCCAACCACAAAATCAAGTGCTATAACTATGGGACACTACACTAAATGTCACCTCAATGTAGGTCCCGCACTTGGGGTGACTAAGGTAACTCTCAGGAGGTGATCCTAGAGACCCTAGGGGAAAAGTTAAGAGAAAGGGAACGAATATGTAAATGCCCCTAGATTTCAGAAAACTAAATGGAAGAGGAAGGGAAGGAAGATGACATGTTGACCAAGGAAAGTTTCCCCAAAAGTATAGTGCTTTGTCGGATTATTATACCTTCCCGAGACACAAGAGAAACAAGCATACATTGAAATATAGTCAATTGGACAAGAAATTTAAGCTTATTTTCCCTATATACAATTTTTATAAATAATTTATATCAATGAGGAAAGATATATAAATCAATGTGGAAAGCACAAGACTAGTTAACAATTTCATCGATGAAACTAACAATTAACCATGAATCAAGTAAAGAACTTTGAGACTGATATAAGAGGGTTGTTATAAAGTGGATTTATGCATTAATATGCATCCCTAGTAGCTATAGGAAATTGTGGATAATATCATAGAAATCATCCACTAAAATTTAGAGATGATCAACCCAAAAGATACACCCTAATTGGTGGGTTAGGTGAGTGAAGTTAGGGAGAATTTCTAGGGTTATTTTGTGAGGTATTAGTGGTAAGGGTTAGGATTTTTTGCATCCTAATGGATGTAGGAAAAAATTTAGTACATAAATGATAATTTGTGGGAGAAAAGGGATGCCCTAAGGGAGGAAAAATCCCTAAGGCATCAATATCACTATCCCAAAGAAACAACTTTAAAACTTGAAATTTTGATGTTTACCAAGGAAACAATTTATTTCTCCAATGGAATAAGAAAATGACTAGTGCCTTTAAAAATGGCTTAATTGATTCAAGAAAATAAAGAGATAGAGGTACTACCTCCTTCGGGGTGAAAATCCTATTACTCCCCAAGGAAAGTATCTCTATCTAGGGTTTAGGATAAGAGGGTGTATGTCCTTATACTTCTCTTAGCAAACCCTTGTTAAACCAATAACATGTAAGCATAAAGTGATGGAGACTAAGGTTGGGGTGTATTCCCTTATACTTCCCAACTAGCTCTAAAAAATAACTTTGACCTGAAAAATAACTAATAGCAACAATGTAGAAACCTTACCAATTCAAGGAAAAAGCTAAGACAAACCACCATAAAATCTAGTGAAAATCCTTCCAAGGCTAGCACACTGCTTCCATCAACCAATAATCCAAGAGATATCCAAAGAAAAATCATAAGAGAGAGAACTAGCTAAGGAGATTGAAAATTTCAGTCCAAGAGCCTCTCACAAGAGGGAAAGTTATGCTAAAATGAGGTCTTATGATCTCTTATTTATACAAAATGTCACTAAGATAGTTTGTCCACATAATTAAGGGTAGAAAACAAGACTAGGGGTCAAAAACCCTAATATTTCCCCTTTTACAAAGTAATATTAAACAATTCACTTTAATTTGATTTTAATTTCACTTTTGCACAAATAAAATCCTAGTTTATAAAGACGTCACCCCTTTAGGGGGAATTTTGGTACTAGGAGAATGTTGTTGGTGAAGGAGTGTAGAAAGGATTCCCAAAGACACATGTCAAGCATCCAAATATTTTCATTCATGTTCAAAGCCTCAAACCCCTCAAAACTTCGTTGTGCCAATGCATATCAACAATACCACCAAACCCTAACCCCCCTAGGTGACGTCATGCTTCTAAAAGTGACATTTTTCCTCTCCTAGGAAACACGCTTGGCATGTGGGGGATATATTATGTCATACAAGTCATATTCTATGCCTTTAATGTTTGATCTCTCTTGTCCGACATATGAGCCCTTGGCATCCACCTATGGGATTCAAGCCTCATGGAAGCCCAATCTAGGATTTTTCTTCCAAAATTGTCCACCAACTAGGCCCTGCAAAGATAAATAAGCACTCCCTCCAAGGATATCAAGTCATAAAATCATGATAAGTGAATCTAATCAATAAATGAGCCACCTAATCATGTGCATCAAATATTACTATGTCAAACAATTATGTGCTCAAACACATTATGCGATTTGTCAAGCTTGAACATGGGAAGGTTGACGAGGTGTCCTATTGGGTACATATTTCCCTAGGTGAAGGAGAGTTTACAAGATATCCCTCTCTAATACATGTAAAGTGTGTGAAGTGGTTAAGGGTAAAGACTCAATGGGCAAGGGGTTCATGACATACAAGGGGTCGTAGTGTCTCATTCATGGGTGCCTTTGTAGAGGGTGTGTAGTACCTTCATCTGCAATGCACTTTTTCCAAGCCCATTATTTTTCCATTCTTTATTTGTTTTATAAATTTAATGAAAAGTTAAAGGGCACTGCCCTGGCATGGTTTCCAAATAATGTTAGTGTCACCCAAAAATACCTAGTGGAAATGAGAATGTTGGCTCGTGATGAGACCCCCTTTCTCTCATCCATATAGTTGAGAGCCATTACCCTTGCTTAATGACCAAATGATGGTAATGTCATACCACTAGATATCCATGGACATTATAGGTCAGCTCGTGATGAGACCTTCTATCCTCCAACTAACCTTTTTTAGAATTCTTAATTATATCTCTTGTGGGTCCCCCCTTTCTCAAAGATATGTGTTTCAATATTTTCTTGAGTGATCCCTGAGTAAGGAATATAAAAGGTTCATACAATGGATTTTATCTTTTACCCAACATCAATCCCTCTGGGATTTCCACTCCTTCCAATAGAATGATGAAGAACCCCTTCTTGGGTCAATACACTCTAAAATCCCAAGAGATAAGGAGATGGGGGGAAATAATGATGGAAAATTGAAAGTATGGTTGGGAATGGTACGATGGCACTTTAAGGGAGTTCCTAATAGCAAAACGATCCCCAAGGAAGACCACTTACTAGGGTAAAATGTCAACCACCAAGGTGAAGTGGGGAAAAGGGCATAATGTCCAAGCATATTTCATGAAATATAAATCAATTTAAGATACAACATACTTAAATGCCTCACATATTGAAATGATTCTCACCATAATACTGACTTGTACCTCATGGAGAAAGTCCCACTGCCTTTTGGAAGCTAGCTATTGTGATTGATTCCATCTAAAAATATGTGTCCTCGATGGTGGTGTGAAGGGTCTCAATTTGTGCAAAAGGATATTGTTGGTCAGGTAGTCTCTCGATACTCCATATCTGCAACCTGAGGCCCTCGATACATAATCTCCTTAGTTATCCACAAAATGGGGATAACATCTAGCTCCTACTTGGGGACATGTGCTCTCCGTAGAGTGCATGAGAACCACAACATCTCTTGGTAGGTGTGTGCCTTCCAAAAAATCATAAAAATAGATCAGATCATCTAGGGTCATGCTATCACCCTTTATCCATAAAAATCCAAACTAAAAGCTAATTTAGAAAAGAAAAATTTTGACATTTTTTCAAAAATTTGTAAACTAAACATGAAATCAATATGAAAGTAGAGAAACATGATAATGAAATGAAACTAAACTAATATGAGCAATTAATATGAAAATGAAGGAAATAAAATGACCTACCTACTTACCTAGGGTATTGAGGCCCTGAAGATCCGGTGATAGGTGACGTTAGGTGAATTCATACAACCAGTGAAAACACATGTTCATCATTTCATCAAGATATATCCCCCTGTGCTTAATCATGTGAAACAACAAAGATAATTCAAGCACATAATAATCATGAGCATAAACACATATATAATCTATCATGAAATAAACTTCATGGATATGGGTGGGAGGGGGGAAATCCTGCTGGAAAGAGAAACCATAAGCTCGATCATCCTGCCCGAAAGTGTATCCACAATCCTGATCAATCCATCTATGAAGAGGGATACCATATATAGACGATGACTCATCTTCATATTCACTCAGAAAATCACTTATCCCTAAAGGATGAGAAAGGATAAGAAAACATGTGGATCTCCCAAACAAGGGGAAATGCATTAAGGCACAACCTAATGTCTAGAGGAAAATTCTTCCCTCGGATTCAATAATCGCCACTTCTTTATATACAAATCCCCACAAAAGGTCTCAACATGAAACTACTTTCATTTCGTAACATGGACCCTAGAGTCCTTTGGGTGGGCCATGACTGGGTGTTTATCAAAATATGAGTGTGATGAATGAATATCCTCATGAAACAATTCTGCATCTTCAAAATGGTATGTATCAAGGGATGATTGAATATGATCCCAAGTATGTTGCAACAAGTCATCCTTGAAGGGGCAGAAAAAATATGTAACTATATCATCATCAGGTTGCCAAATATCTGAATCATACATGCATGAAGACCAATCCTATGAAAATGAAACCACCTCTGCCTGAGAGCTACTCTCAATGTCATAAATGGGGTCTCTATCAAATTTGGGACAACCAAGATCCCATCTGCATCTTCTAGTCTATATGAAAGTGTGTATAGGCTCATTAATCATATCGAAGGGTAATTTCATAAGACCATTAGTCTGAATAAAAATGACCATGTTTTCATCTTTGTGTGCAGGAGGAGTAGAGGCATGGACTTGTTCAACTATACCTTCAAATTATTAATCATTGACAATCATCGCTTCTTCACCATTATGTGCATGACATAAACAAGGTTGGAAAACCTCTCCTTCATCAAGCGTGATCAAAGATAATGGTGCCTCAATATGTTGTGATTTATCATCATTCTTATTTCCTCTTATGGACAAGACCCTCCATCACCTCTTCATCACAAGGGGCTTGTTTGTTAGTGCATATTACTTTAATTTATTTTCATCAAGGGGATCTGTCATATCCAAGGTTTCCTCTAATACTTATTCACTTTTGAGGTCATGGAATAAAGTATCATCAAGATCTTCGAAAGGTTCACAACTCATCGTGTTCTCTTCTTGATGACTTTATTCATGTCTGTTATTCGAACACTTATGCATCGTTAAGGAAAGGAAACAATTATTTTATGTGATTCATAATTTCCTTAGCAACTTTATTAGCGTCCCTTTCCTTTTCCATCTATAAAAATGCCATCTTCGATTCATAACAAGTTCTGGATGAGGGTTCATCCCATGGTGCCATAATTCCATTGACTGGCACGAAACCTCAATGGAGTTTCCAGGTGAGATCAAGTCTCAGCAAAGGAGGGAAGGGGAGGATGAGGGAAAAGTTCATGGATGATTTTAGGGGCTAAATTTCGCTCATGGGCTAATTTTCCATGGTTTTTCCAAAAACGAGATTCACTATTTTAAAAATGATTCACCCAAATTCTATAGGATACAATTATTTTACCTTAAGAATCGCCAAAATTTTATAAAAACTATATAAAATCCTTAGAAATTTGAATATTTTTTCAAAACTATTGCCAAACATTTATAGTTGGCATATGAAGGATTAGTAAGATTCGCCAAGGTTTTTGCATTTTAAAATAAATTTCCATCCTTAAAATCATCCCTAGAAAAATGGGTTTGTGGAAGGTAGAGTTGCCAGATGAGCTTCAAGAAGAGCTCATCACGAAAGGTGGAAAGGGAGCGTTCCTTCAATGGAGTCACCAGACAAGCTAAGGGATATAGGATTTGGGAGGGAATATTTCCAAAGTGTCATTATGGTATGAAGAGGATTCAAAATACTTGTCGGCAATGATGCCAAAATTTTATCGTACAAGCTGTAGCTTGGGAAAATCTCGATCCAACCACAAAATCAATTTTTATAACCATGGAACACTACACCCAATGTCACCTTGATGTAGATCCCACACTTGGGGTGACTAAGGTCACTCCTGGGAGGCAATCCCAAAGACCCTAGGGGAAAAGGTAAGAGAAAGAGAAGGAAGACGGAAATTCCTCTAGAGGTCAGAAAACTAAATGTAAGAGGAAGGAAAGGAATATGACTTGTTGAACAAGGAAAGTTGCCCCAAAAGTATAGTGATTTGTTGGATGATTATACATCCTCGAGACACAATAGAAACAAACATACATTGCAATATAATCAATTGGACAAGAAAGTTAGTAATTTTATCCCTAAAGAAATCTTTTAGGAATAATGTATATCAACAAAGAAAGATATATAAATCAACGTGGAAAGCACATGACTAGTTAACAATGTCATCAATGAAACTAACAATTAATCAAGAATCAAGTAAAGCACTTTCAAACAGATATAAGAGGGTTGTTATAAGGTGGATTTCTGCAGTAATATATATCCCTAATGGATGTAGGAAATGATGGAGAATATCATATAAATCAACAAATAAAATTTAGATATGATCAGCCCAAAACTTACACCCTAATTGGTAGGTTAGGTAAGTGAAGTTAGAGAGAGTTTCTAGGGTTAGTTTGTGAGGTAATAGTGGTTATGGTTAGGGTTTTTTGCAACCTAATGTATGTAGGAAACAATTTAGTACATAAATGAGAATTTTTGGGAGAAAATGGATGCCCTAAGGTAGGAAAACTCCCCAAGGCATCAAGATCACTATCCCAAAGAAACAACTTTAAAACTTTAAATTTTCACATTTACCAAGGCAACAATTTATTTCTCCAATGCAATAAGTAAATGACTAGTGCCTTTAAAAAATGGGTTAATGGATTCAAGCAAAGAAATTTGGAGGTACTACCTCCTTGGGGGTGTAAATCTTCTTACTCCCCAAGGAAAATATCTATAACAATTGTTTAGGATAAGAGGGTGTATGCCCTTATACTTCTCTTAGAAAAACCTTGTTAAACCAATAACATGTAAACATAAAGTGATGGAGACTAAGGTGGGGTTGTATGCCATTATACTTCCCACCTATCTCTAGCAAAGAACCTAGACTTGAAAAATAAATGATAGCAACAATCTAGAAACCTTACCAATTCAAGGAAAAAGCTAATACAAACGACCATAAAAGATAGAAAAAATCCTTCCAAGGCTAGCACATCACTTTCATCAATCAATAATCAAATACATATCTATAAACAAAATCACAAGAGAGATAACTAGCCAGAGAGAGTGAAAATTTTAGTCCAAGTGCCTCTCACAAGAGGGAGAATTATGTTAAAATGGGAACTTATGATCTCTTATTTATGCAAAATGTCACTAAGATAGTTTGTCCACATAATTAAGGGTAAAAAAAAATAGTAGGGGTAAAAAACCCTAATATTTCCCCTTTTAAAAAGTAATATTAAACAATTCACTTTAACTTGATATTAATTTCACTTTTTCACAAAAAAACCTTAGTTTATAAATATGTCTCCCCTTTAGGGGATGTTTTGGCGTTAGGAGAAGGTCATTGGTGAAGGAGGAGTGTAGAAAGTATTCCAAAATCCACATGTCAAGCATCCAAATAGATTCCTTCATTTTCAAAGCCTCAAACCCCTCAAAATATCCTTGTGGCAATGTATATCAACCATACAACCAAACCCTAATCCCCCTAGGTGACGTCATGCCTCTGAAGGTGATGTTTCTCCTCTTCTAGGAAAACATTTTTGCATGTGGGTGCTAGGTTATGTAATCCAAGTAATATTATAGGCCTTCATTGTTTGATATCTCTCATCCGACATGCGGGCCCTTGGAATCCACCTGTGGGCTTGAAGCCCCATGGAATTCCAAGCTAGGCTTGTTCTTCCAAAACTATCCACCAGCTAGGTCCTACAAAGAAAGATAAGCACACCCTCCAAGGATCTCAAGTCATAACATAATGATAAGTGAATCAAATCAATAAATGAGCCACCTAAGCATGTGCATCAAATATTACTATGTCAAAAAATTAAGTTCTCAAAGACATTATCCAACTTGTCAATATTGAATATGGGAGGGTTGATGAGGTGTCCTATTTGGTTGATCTTTCCCTAGGTCAAGGAGATTTTCCAAGAGATCCCTCTCTAAGCCATGTAAAGTGTGTGAATTGGTTAAGGGGAAAGACTCAATGGGCATGGGCTCCATGACATACAAGGGGTCATAGTGTCTCATTCACAGGTTCCTTTGTAGAGGGTGTGTGGTAGCTTTGTTTGCAATGCCCTTTTTCCAAGCCCATTATTTTTCCATTCTATCTTTCATTTATAATTTTAAGTAAAAGTTAAAGGCCACTGCCCTTGTGTGGTGTCCATATAATGGAAGTGTCACCCAGAAATACCTAGTGGAATTTAGAAGGTTGGCTGGTGATGAGACCCCCTTTCTCTCACCCATGCAACTGAGAGGCATTACCCAGGCTTGGTGAACAAATGATGGTAATTCCATACCACTAGATATCCATGGACATGATATATCGGCTTGTGACCAGATCTCCTATCATCCAAATAACCTTTTAAGAATTCTTAATCATATCTCTTGTGGGTCCCCCTTTTCTCAAAGATAAATGGTTCATTTATTTCTTGGGTGATCCCTATGCGAATAATATATAAGTTTCATACATAGGATTTTATCGTTTACCCAACATCAATCCCTCTAGGCCTTCATCCCATTCTTCCCATAGTATGAGGGACAACCCTTTCTTGGGTCAATACACCCTAAAATCCCAAGAGATAAGGAGATGGGGGGAAATAGTGATGGAAAGTGATAAGTATGGTAAGGAACAGTACGATGGATATTTAAGGGCATTCCTAGTAGAAAACCCATCACCAAGGAAGACCACTTAATAGGGCGCAATGTCAACCACCAAGGTGAAGTAGGGAAAAAGGCATAATGTCCAAGCATATATCATGAAATATAAAGCAATATAATATACAACATAATTAAATGCCTCAAATATTGAAATTATGCTCACCATAATACTAACTTGTACCTCATGGATCAAGGCCCATTGCCTTCCAGAAGATAGCTAGTGTGATGGATGCCATCTAAAAATCTACGACCTCTATGGTGGTCAGAAGGGTATCCATCTGTGCAAAAGGATATTGTTTGTCATGCAGTTTCTCGATACTCCATATATGCAACCCGAGGGCCTCAAGACATAATCTCCTTATTTATCCTCAATATTGGGATAACAAACATAATTTATGACTTAGAACTCTTACTATACATAGGGTTTAGCTCTCAGATTCAATATTGGTAAATCGATATATGATAAAACCTTCAAATATTAACACATCTATGATACCAAATTTAAGGAAATGGGATGCACTTGAACACTGAACCTAGAAAAAGAGAAGAGGAATTTAATCAAGAACGTAAATGACAAAGCAATCACACAATACACAGAGGTTTTACCCTAGAAACCCAAACTAGGAAAAACAACATTCCTTGAGTGTTCTGCTCTCTTGTTGTCTTATTCAATCTAAATAAAAGGTTACATGTCTAACCTTGGTCCAAACATAAAACACAATGGACATCATACCCTCTTTCCTGGGTGAGAACAACCTTGTAGCAAGTCCGACTTACATATGCATGACCAAAAACCTACATCTAAAGATTGCATATCTTACATTTCATTGATTATCCTTTACGACTTACAACACACCTATTTATAGGGTTTACAACAGGAAAAACCATAAATACATGGCACCCAAAAATGGTTACAGATCCATGTAGATCATTGGCTACAAATCATGCGAATCTTGGGATTTTGTTACAGTCGAGTCCAGGTCATATTACTAGTTGAATACCAGTAAGATTTCATTCAGTCTTTAGTTGGTCGCCACATACCTTCATTTCAACCTCTTGTTGGTTGATCTCTTCAACTTGATTTCGATGCCTTTACCATGTCGAACCACCTTGAACTTCAATTTCAACTTTACCTCATCGACTAGCCTCGACCTTCGACTTGTTTTTGATCTACCTTGACCCTCAATCTGTTGTCAATCCACCTAGTCTTCGACTGTTAGTTGATCCACCTCGAATATAATTTCACTGAAAATAATATAACAACCCAACACAACCACTCCCATAACCACCTTGGGGAACTCCTTGGTATCCTCCTCTTTCGTCTCTGATTCACTCACCACTCTTCTTCTTTTCTTTTACGTGGAACACATCATGGGTATTATCTTGCATGCGTGAGAGTCAGTGCCAATTATTGACATCATTCTTGATGTATTTACATAAATTGTAGAATGAAGTATGGGTCATTGTCTAGTACTTATGAAAACTTGGGTAGTAGGGTGGTATATCACCTCATTGTTTGCATACCTCACACCATTTTATCTGCCTAAATGGAAATGGGCAGGTTTCACCCGTCACCACATAATTTGACAGTATATGGAATTCATCTCTATGATTCCCTTCTGAGTGAGAAGTGGTACATGATACATGCTCATGCATGACCTTCTCCTTAGCAATACATTTCAACTTCATCATCAAGTTGGCTAGTTGCGATTGCACCTACGCCAAACCTAATGACATCTCCACCCCTCTTGGTGTAGCTTCCAGGCACATTGCAATTTCTACTACCTCTGCTTGAGTTTTCACCCTATGTTGGGTGAGAGGAACTCGGATATGGGGAAGTGATTCCATAATAAACCATTATCGGTGTTTCACATCTTGTATTTGGAGCATGAGCCTATCCGATAAAAATTTAAACCATTGGTCATAATCACAGACAGTCTCTCCTTCCTCATATTGGATCTCCTTTATCTTTGTGATACTTTGGGATCTTGAATTAGGTTTCTAGAACTCCCTAAGCCAATCCTTCTTAATCTCTTCTAGGGACCTTGTTTGTCCCACCAGATTAGTATCCTTGTACTCCATGTACCACATCAATCCTTTTTCCTTGAATGTGGTCTCCAACTACGTGATCTTTACTGCTTTGTCTATGATTCTCTTCACAACCCATATTTCTTCACATGTAAACTAATTTTTTTCTAAATCATCCTTACCAATTATGTGGAACAAGGGTAACCTCAGGGTATTGTCCTGATTTTCCATTTTCAAACTTGAGCTTGTTCCTCCTCTCTGATTGCTAGGGGTTTGATTTTTCAACACAAATTATTCTTGGGGTAAAGTAGTAATTATTTCCTCTTATTATTCACTCGTATCTTAGAATTTATATTCTTATTCTTCCCTCTATTCTACTCCAATTATTTCACTATCTGTTTTCCTTTCTTCTTATTTAAAAATTCACAAGGGGAGTGGTACAAAGGAGGGGTAAATCCATCTTCTTCTGAAATTTCTCATGGGGTGACCCAAAGAGTTACCTATTTGTAATGGTGCAATACCATATACCATTGCCAATTCCTCTCCTCCACCACTGGGAAAGCCTCCATATTCTTCTTCTTTCAACGCACCAACACGGTACACTCTATATTCTTGTCCCATTTGCACACCACAAGTCTGCACTCTATCTCCCTGTCCTATCTACGTACAACCACTTTGTGTGCTATCTTCCTCTCATAATAGCGTGCTACTACTCTATGCATCATATTTTCATCTTATTATCACACCATTGCTCTATGCTTCATATTCTTCTAAGGTTTTGGCACTCTGCAACAGCTAAGGGGTGCAAACTTTGTCACCTAGGCCCTTACTACTATCACTACCAGTATCCACATTGGAAACTTTGTCCTCTATGCAACGCCTCTTTGCAAACTTATCCTCATATGTGCTCCACTCTGGCACAAGAGACTCTTTTGAACTACCAGCTATTACATTTTATTTCTCTTCATATTGTCCCTAACACCTCATCGCATGCCCCTAGATAAATCTTTCCACCTCTCTATTGTGATTTTATTCTTATCTCCACTCTTCTTGCATATCTCTCAAATATTTTCCTCCTATGTTACTTTGGGTCCATACCATTCCTCATTTCATCTCAACAATTTATGGATCCTCCTCAATGTATCCATTTATATATGACTTTCCCCCATCCTTACAAGCTCCCCCCCCAGCACGAGGGGAGTTTACATAGCCAATTGATCGGGATCTATCCTCGTCATCTCTTTCTCCACGAACAACATATTTATCTAGAGTGGAATCTGTTCCAGCATCCTCTTTCTCAGACCTTATGCAAACTTTATTTCATTCTTGATGAAAGAATATATGTACTCCGCAACAAACTCAACAATGTAGCCTTATTTTAATCGATCAAAGAATAATTCAATATCTCGAGTCCACTTATTATCCAACACTTTCAATCTTTCAAGATGGGATTGATCCAAAACCACGAGTTCCAAAGGCCACATATTATAATTGGTAGCAGTTTTCTTGTTTAGCCACTCATGCAACAAACAAGGAAATTCCACAAGGAAAAGCTCAGGCATATCCATGTAAAGGTAATCACATTTCCATTTCTTCACATTCACTTTAAACCATTGAGTATCTCACATGGAAAACTCATGCTCTTTTGCATTCAACCAATCTTAAATTTCTTCCCGAGATGGATACCACCTCATCTCTTTCCTTCATCATTCCCTACAAGACTTTTAGGTCCTGAAAACAAAACCATTTGTTGGCATTTTGTTCCATGCTTGCATACATCCTTCTTAACATTCGAGAGTTTAGACTCAGGGTTCATCCAAAATTGACCAGCAAAACCCCTAGAGAATCGACATATCAATCCTTGGCCAAGGACAAGGAAGGTCTCACCCATTACGCAGAGAGGATGACATAGACCATAATATATCATGACATGGATGAAGGCTAGACACATAAAGACCCATTGGGAGTGGAATTCATACAACTCATAGCTAACAAGTTATTAGGACTAAGAAGTAAAACAATACACACACATATCCAACTTATGCATTATAGACGTAGAACAGATAAGAGTCATCACATCTTTATTACAAGAGTCATTACACTACAATATATATATGCATTAAGAATACTATATATGATATCCACATAACTTCATATATTCATTTATATAAATCCTTAGAAATACAACACACTAAGCAATGCGCATTATCTTAAGACTTCAGACATATAATAGATTCAACATTATATTCAGATGCATTATAGTATTACAACACACTTAGAGAGGGCTAAATACAATCAACTCAATGAGTCTCATCTAAACATCTAGCCCAGCCCATTTCTGATATTGTTACTTCCTTTTATAGCTTTCTATGCTCGGGATCTCTATCTCTTCCTGCTCTGATCCACTTGTTGTACTGAAAAAATTCCTCGCACGCTTATGGAACTTGCATGTAGTTCACATATCCTTCAAGCATCGGGTCAATATTAACTACTCGACCATCTCATATTTTTTTAGCTCCATGATTTATTGTGCAATTGGGAGTAATCATTTGAGAGGATTTCCCGATAAAGTTTTTCTTGATTCCGGTGTGCATATTCTTGATTTCTCTTATGCATCAAAGCTAGGACCAACACACATTTAATAATATTTTAGGCTTGGTGTGCACTTTCAAAACTCGGTCCAGCGTGCACTCTTTTTCATTCTTCGCAAATTACCTCATGTGCATGAAAAACTTTGAAATGAGAATGCAAAAATTCGTTTGCATGTGTGCACGAAATGAACCCAAAACTTTGGGTGCCAACATGCATCCACTCCTTTCTTAGACCTGGGGATGTCTTAGACAAGAAAAAAGAAGGGGAAATAAATTGGGTGGGCGAACAAAGACATGTGGGTGTGGGAAAGAGAGCCTTGGGCACATGAAGGTTACGTACAGAACCAAGGGGGCACACACCGTACTTTCCTTAGAATGGTTGGTGGAGACTTTGTTTGCATTTGTGAAAGGACAAGGAGAATTGGGTGAACACCCAAGGAGTGGACCCTCCTACCCTTGGTAGCATGGGAATGTTGGATAGGTTCGATGATCCCATTAGCACCCCACACAATGTCCCATATATCACCACAAGGGAACGAACAAGAAAAGTGGTGCATGTCGAAGAGAGGGGTGTGTCAGTCCAAGAGACACATAGAAGACAAGTTGGTTTGGGTGCACCCAGTTCCTGGATTGGCATTATGATTTGTTTTGGCATGATTTCTCATGAAGGGGTACGACACAACCAAAGGATGTGATGACTCATTTTTGTGACCTTTGGAGTCCATTTAATACCATAAGGGTGCACAACCAAGAAAGGAAGGAATTTTTGGAGAAAGAACAAAAAGGAAAGTTTAAGGTGAAGTTCTGAGGAAAGGCATAAATGGGGTAGAGTTGTAAAGATGGAAGACAAGTAGCTAAGGGTGGGACACACTAGGATATTTTAGGGAAGTGTATAAATGTAGGTCTTTCAAAGGAACGTGTGAGGCAGAACCAAAGTCATTGTTAACTTGGTGAATTATGCAACAAAGAAGGGACATAAAGTATGTGGTTGGGAATGTGTTTGTGATGCATCATAGTAGATTACAGAGGTGGTTACGACAAAGAGTATTGGTGTGATGAATATTTGTATGAGTGTCATGGTGAGGGGAGGTGAGTCGTGTGACTCTTCCTAAGTTGTAAATAGAGTCAATAGTGCTCATACTATAACCGTTTGTTATTTGTTTCATAACCATTCTGTTGGTTTCTCATGTTCTTGAATGTATGCTTAAATGACTAAGTGTTAATCGGTTGATAATATTTTCTAAGTATACAAGTGAGTTGCATAGAGTTGGAGTGTTACTCCCCCGTATCCTAGAATGGAGTAAGGGTATGCTTTAGGTGAAGAGGTGTAGTTTGAACGAAGTATTATTAGTATTGCCAAGTATCCAAGTAAGAGCCATTGTGGTGTCGCACGCCCTAAGGAGATGAACGATTGTAAGATTTGAATATGCATATTATGGGGTCGTTACAGGTGGTATTAGAGTATATTTGGGTCTTCACCACTATTGCAGATAAAACAGTTATAGTGGGCCTCACTTGTTGAGAAGACAATATGGGCACATACTTGGTGGTTTAGTTTGTGACATAAGTGAAGTATCAAGTTGCGGACAAAGTCGTGACTTGTGAACAAATATGTGCACGCTCCTTGAGAAAACCAAACACACATTTCTTAGGGTGAACCAAGAACTTCGGAAAGGTGGAAGAATCCAGTACTTGTCACATACCTGATCATAAAAGTTATTACAAAGTTTATCGCAAAACCCATTGCAAAGTTGATCATAGAATTTTGAAGAAGCCTTGAGACAAATTATTTGGTGCTTTGGACGAACCCTTTGCAAGTAGAGTAAATATACTTGGAGGGCCATCCATGGATGCATCACATGTAGATGGTAGTGACACTGAGAGGGATCCCACTGTAGGAAGAATGAAGAATCGACTCGTTATATTGGAGAATATTGTTGAGTAGATGACAGAAGCAACATGCTGTCATGGTGAGAAGGTTGAATAAATGGAGACTTATATAGGAAGGATTAAGCACGGGTTTAATGAATCCATCCAAGAATGTTGGGAAATGATGAATTTGATTACTGGCACCTTGACTGACGATGTTCAGGACAAACTCAAGGTAGTGGAGCACGCACTTTCCTGAGTCACATAGAATTTGAACGACCAAGATGAAACCATCACATTGTTGAAATGATCTTTGGCTAACGGATAAAGATATCCTATCATGCTGATGAGGATCAAGATAAAGGAACAAGAGCCATACGATTATACTCACAATGCTAAGTTTCCTGGAAAATTTTGGTGGGACATTGAACATTACTTCAAGTAGTTGAACGAAAGTTCAAATGAAGCCAAGGTAAATATTGCAGTGACGGTATTGATAGGGACTGCTAAGATATGGTGGAGGAACATTGTGAAGGACTTGGTTGCTAGGAGAATAATTGAGAAGATCAAAAGTTGGGAAGATATGAAGACAACCTTGAAGGCACAGTTTGGTGTGAGGAACCGAGCATGGATCACAATAAATCAATTGCTCACTCTCAAGAACACTGGTAAGATCCAATCCTGCATCAAGGAGTTCACAAGGTTCGTGTTGGAGGTCAAAGACATGTTGAAAGAAGAAAAATTTTTCCACTTCATGAATGTACAGTAACCATGGGAGAGAATGAGTTGTGATGAAAGAACGTGCGAACTCTTACCACAACCATCACCGCAACAAAAATATTGTTGGACTTCATGGGTGAGTCGAAGATAGGTCCTAGGAACACTAAGGATGCCCAAGGTGAGAAGAAGTATAAACAAAAGGGGAATTAGAAGAAGGACAAAGGAAAGATGAAGATGGTCAAGGAAAGTGGAGATAATACCAGGAAAACAGAGGAAAAAAAAAGAAAAGAAATTGATTTCGAGTTGGATTTGTGCCAAGGAAAACTATGTGAAGAATTTTCCCTTCAAATAGAGGTTGAATGCTTTGGAGAAGGAAGAAAACCCATCTACTGGAGTCTTCGAAGTCTTGAACATTGTCATTGAGGGTGAATCCATGGAGAGCCAAGAGAAAGATGAGACAAATATTTTCCATGTTCAGGATGAACTCAATGGTAAGTCAGTGATAGCTATGGTGGACAATGGGGCAATTCGTAACTTCTTGAGGAAGGATATGATGTGGAGGATTAGGTTGCAACATGAACCAATGTAGAAAACATTCAATACAATCAATGCAAGTGTATATGGGATCATTGGTGTAGCCAAGTATATCTCATTGAATCTCGGTGATTGGTGCGCTAGGAAGAGTTTCACCATTATTCTTGTGTATGATTTCAAAGTTGTGTTGGGACAAGATTTCATGAGGAAGGAAAAGGAAACACCTATTCCTCACATGAACAGTTTGGCCATTTTCATGGGACATACTCTATGTTTTATTCCTACCATAGGGAGGAAGGAAGGGGGTATGCAAATGTCCTCCTTGCAGATGGTTGTTGTCGAGAACTAGAGAATATAACCTTGTGGGGGAGAACTTAGACAATGTGAGGTGATTGTTAGATGGCCTAATGCAGAGAACAAAATGAATATTGTGCTAGTGGAACAAAGCCTTGTCGATGTTGAAGATAGTTGGAGATATTGTTAAGATAGTGGATGGCTTGGTTGATTTATGTTTGAAGGTTGATGAATCACAACGAATACTAGAGGAATTCACATAGATGAGGATGCCAGAGCAATTCATTGAACATGGGAAAAGACTATCTATAGACGAAGAGGATGTGAGGGAGACGCAACAACCTTGGTGGAAGAGAACGATGGAAGAGGTTGATGCTATGACCCTGAGTTAGAATGACTCATTGAGGAGTGCAAAGGAACAATCAGTTCAAGTGTTTTGTTTCTAATGTACATAATGCATAAGTATGGTGACTCTCGTCTGATTGCATTGGGATAGATTTGAGATGAGGGAGATGGCCCAACCAACGATTCTCCTTCATCTTCAAACTAGACCACAACACATTGGCTCATTGTCTTGGTGGGAGGCAGTGAGGCCTATGGGGAAACATGAGGAGGTGACTTGGTGAAGTCTGTCGAAAACACAATTGAGTTAATAGACGGATTTGAGGAAATGAGAAGTTGCGGATGTGACAATTTTTCAGACAAAAAGGGATATTTGGACATGAATATGTGATTTCTTGAGATAGACACATGATGATTGGTCTAGCTACCCAATCAACTGAATTCACAAGGGGATGCAACAAACAAAATCATGAGCCGAAAGACCGAACTATGGAAGTAACATTAACTTAGTGAGGCGTGACACTTTATAGACTCATGTGATTTCCTACGACGAGTTTGCATTGACCAAAAAAAATGAGGAGACAACAATTGTTGAGTGGTGACGAGATCCAGAGATGGGGCAGAGGCACCATCGATATCGATGGATGTTGTCGAGGACAACAACAACTTGGAGTGGGGGGTGTTGTAAGGTCTCTCATGAGACCCACCAAGCGTGCGTACTCCTTGGGAAGACTAGCAGACAAGATGGACAAGACAACACAAAGGGCATGCGATCAGATGGACAAACGAAGACATGTGGGTGTGGGAAGGAGCACCTTGGGCACACGACGGTGATGTGTGGCACCAATGGGGAACACACCTTACTTTCCTTAGAATTGTTGATGGAGACATGGGTTGCATTTGGACACAGAAAGGTATATTTGGGTGCATATCCAAGGAATGGACCCCTCTTCCCTTGGCAGCATGGGTGTGTTGGAGAGGTTGGATGACCCCATCGACACACCCATTGAGAGTCTAGGAATGCACAAGGAAAGGGGCATGCATCCAAGAGAGGGGTGTGTTGGTCCAAGAGACACAACAATTGATAGGAGTACATGTTCGTTTGGGCACACCAGGTTCATGATGGGGCATGACAATTCATTTGGGAATGATGGTTTGCGAAGGGGTCTGACACACCCAAAGGGTGAACAACCAAGGAAGGAAATATTTTGTGGAGCAAAAAAAGGAAGGCAATTTTGAGACAAAGTTCTCAGTGAAGGGAGAACTGAGACAAATTTTTGAAGATGGAAGATAAGTAGCCAAGTGTGGGACACACTAGGAGATTTTGGGGATGTCTGGAACACAAGTTTGTTGGAGGCATGCGTGAGGTAGAACCAAAGTCTGTCTTACCTTGGTGAAGTCTACCATAGAGAATGGAAAACAAGTCTGTGGTTGGGAGCATATTTGGGACGAACCATAGGAGGTTGCGAAGGTGGTTAGGAAAAAGAGTCTTGATGTGGTGAATCTGTGTATGAGTGTCTTGGCGAGGTGAGGCGAGTCGCCTGACTCTTCCCAAGTTGTAAAACGAGTCGATAATGCCTGTATTGTAACTGTTTCGCAATAACAAGACTTAGTTGGGTGTTAGGCATGGTTTGTGTTGCGTGCACTATTTATGTGTATGTCTCTTGTTTGTTTCGCAACCGTTCTCTTGGTTTCTCATCTTCTTGGATGTATACTTAAATGACTAAGTGTTAAGATGTTAACAAGATTGTCTAAGTATACAAGTGAATTGCACAGAGTTGGAGTATGACTCCCTTGTAGCCTAGAACAAAGTATAGATATGCTCTAGGTGAAGAGGCATAGTTTAGACAATTCATGGTGTTGCCAAGCGGGAAAGTAAAAATCGTCGCAATGCCACACACCCTCAAAAGATCAACATTCTTAAACCTAATGCAACCCATACATCCCTCTATAAATAAATAAAAAATAAAAAATTTCAGCTACTCCCCTTTTATAATATATCCACTCCCCATACTATTTAACATTCCTTTCCATCCTTTTAGGGTTACACTAGTTTGTAAGTACTAACGGGAAGGTACAATGAGCTGTTGGAAAACAAACACGAAGGCTTTGTTTATCCCACCCTTGTGAGAGCAACGTAAAGGAGTACGGAGAAGAATATAAAATCGAGGAGCGAATGATTACGAGGCATCTTTGCGCTTGCGTTAATGACGCAGCTAGTGATGTAAAACTGAGGCGCGTCAATTGCTGGTTGACGCGTCAATTGCAAATACTCTTTAATTAGATTGCAATTATTGTTTTCAACGGGCCCTTACAAATCTTAAATCTAAATTGCGAATCTTGTTTTCAAGTTGGCCCTTTTAATCATTAATGGCATCCAGCGCTCCGTAAACACGTGTTTTCCTCCTTGCAGAGAATGAGTTTCATGGCGATGACAAAATATGGTTTCGATTCGTTGTTTAACGTTGTGATCATATTATAGAATGAAGGATATTTACTTTGTCCCTCCCGCTCGCAAATTCACTGGCTGATCATTTCAAAGGCTCCAAGATCACCCAAGTGCTTTCAAAGTAGTATCAAGAAATTAAACTGATGGATTAACTTGGTAAAAAAGAAAGAGTCTGAATACAAGTAGCCGATAATGAAGGGATCTCTATTGTGAATGAACAGTGCCATGCGATATACTGAGATTAAGAGAGGCACCATTGCAAAAGCAACAACCAGGAGTGGAAATCACTCATTGTAGGAGGGGATAATGGTGTCATTACATCACCGCCATCCAAGATACCATATATATATCTCCCAGGAACGAACGAAGTTCGAGGGAAAATGGATCAATAACATCCCCATTTCCTTTGAAAATGGATTCAGAGAACTTTCAAAATTGCATAAAAATCTACCTAGATCGGAAGTTGAAAGGCTCTACGAGTTGTAGAGATTGAGTACTTGCAGATCCATTTTAGAAAAATCCTCTGATATGAACAAGATGACAAGACATTTGTAAACATGGGATCTAATGATGGTGGACCATAGATGCTTGAAACAGGACATGAGAGATTTCTTGAATGTGGTTACGAGCTTCTCTAAACCTCCTTTTTCTCTTGTTCAGTAATTTCATTTCTGCATTTTAATTCTCTTCCATTAATGGAGCATGTATGGGCATCGTTGAGCTAGTGAATTCATCTTGTTGTTATGATGGATGTTCCATGTATTGACATCGTGCATTTTAATTCTCTTACATCAATGGAGCATGTATTGACATCGTTCAGCTAGTGAAGTTCATCTTGTTGTTATGATCCATGTGCGGTACCTTTGTAATTATCCCAAGCTTACAAAGATCTTTCATTCACGAGAAGGAAGGGGAAAACAATTTGCCAACCTTACAATGCTTTCATTGGAGATTAATCAGCAATTGCGAAGATAACCCAAACTCCCAGGTAAATGTAAATACAAGGTGATCAGAGTTGAAGGTGTTCAAGTTCAACTAGAGGAAACCATACACAAAACAACAATGGAGTTGTTCAGCGCTTCTCCACATCCACATTCATATGAAAAACTAAATTCAAAATATATATTTATTTAGAACATTCCATCCTTCACCTACTTAATAAATGAAAATTCACCTATCTTATCTAGGTGCATTTATAATGTCTATCCACTATTATCTTGGTCAATCTTATCTAGGTGCATTTATAATGTCTATCCACTATCATCTTAATCAAGTAAGCAAGAAATTACTTCATTCAACAATCCCCTTTAATTTCGACCAACAAACAATGCCTAAGTGTTTTTTCTGAAATTCAAAAGTATTTCTTCCTAATGGTTTGGTCAAGATATCTGCTAATTGTTCTTTCGAACCACAAAACTGTAGCATAATGTTACCATCGTTCCTGCGAATGAAATGATAACGAGTGTTTACTCTTGCGATGAAACACATGATTTTTAGATAATGCAATTGTTGAATTGTTGTGACAAAATATAGGAGTTGGCTTCTCTTCTTTTGCTAGAGAAATTGTGACGATGGGTTGTTTCTTAAAAGCCTATGAAATTAACCTATACCCAACAGAAATGCATACCCTGAAATAATTTTCCTATTATCAATGCTACCTGCAAAATCATTGTGTGTATATCCAACAAGTGAGTCATCTTTTGAATTCGAATACCAAATTCCATAATCCGATGTACCTACAATATACCTCAAAATTATATTTACAACTTTCAAATGAGAGATTTTTGGATTTCCATAAATCTTGAAATTAAGTTCACTACATACATGATATCTGGACGGGTAGTTATAAGATACATGAGGCTACCTAGAAGCCTCTTATACAAAGTATAATCAATTGTTGTTCCTTCATCTTGTTTACTTAATTTTGTACCTATTGGAATTGGTGTATTTATTGGCTTGCATTTGTTCATTTTGAACATTTTCAAAATATTTGTGGAATATTTTTGCTCACAAATAAAAAATCAGTTTTAATATTGTCTGACTTCAGTTCCCACAAAATATTTCATAAGACCAAGTTGAGTAATTTCAAATTCACTTTGCATGGCTTCTTTAAAGTCATTTAACAACAAATTTCTTGTATAAATCATGTCATCAACATAGAGACAAACTATCAAAATATTACCTTTCTGGTCTCTTTTGGTGTAAAGCGTGGGTTTAATGCTACTATTGTTGAACCCATTGTTGAGAAAATAGGAATCAATGTGACTGTACCAAGCTCTTGGAGCTTGATTCAAACCGTACAATGATTTCTTCAACCTATACACTTTGTACTGTTTTCCTCTGATCTGAAATCTTGGGGGTTGATCCACATAAACTTCTTCCTCCAAAATTCCATTTATAAAGATTGATTTAACGTCCATTTGATAGACTGACCATTCTTTTTGCGCTGCAATTTCCAAAACTAATCTGATAGTATCCAAACGTGCTACTGCAGGAAATGTTTCTCCATAGTCAATACTGAGTTGTTGAACAAACTATTTTACTACAAGTCTTTCCTTGTGCTTCTCTACTTTTCCTTTCTCATCAAATTTTGTCTTATAAATAAATTTAACTCCAATGCTTGTTTTACCTATAGGAATATCTACATGATCCCATGTGTTGTTTCTTTCAATTGATTTAATTTCTTCGTTCATTGCATGAACCTATTTTTCTTCCTTTATTGCTTCAATATATATTGGTTGATAGAATAACAAAGAAAAATGTGTTTGTTGATCTATGCCATCATTCTACTCATAAATTTCTATCAAGCTTCTTGTTTCCTAGTTCCTTAAATTTTCTATAGTGGGATCCAAATCATTACTAGAAGAAGAAGAAGAACTATGATCCATTTGTTCTCCTTGGATTTGTATTTGCAATCTTGGAAGTCTTGGTGGAGAAGCTTGTTTTAATGTAGCTTCCACCTTTTTATCTTCCTATATAGAAGGAATATGATCTACAATCATTTCACTCGTTTGGTTATCCCAAGATTTATCTTCTTGAAATTTCACATCTCATCTTATTATCAATTTCTTGGTAACAAGATTATACAACCTATATTCTTTCGATTATTCACTATACCCCGCAAATATACATTTTTCACTTATATCATCAATTTTTCTCCTCAACTCTTCAGGAACATGAACATAAGCTACACAACCAAAAAATTTAAAATGAGAAATACTAGATTTTATACCACTCCAGGCTTCTTGAGGAACTTGATTTTTCACACTACTAGCTGGTGACAATTTTGAAATATAAATTGAGCATGCCACTGCTTCACCCCATTATTCATTTGATAAATCCTTGGCATTCAACATACTTCTATCCATATTCATTATTGTATGATTCTTCCTTTCAGCTACTCCATTCTTTTGTGGAGTGTATCTTGTTCTAAATTGTCTCTTGATCCCATGTTTCTAGCAATATGCTGCAAATTATTTGAAGTCATACTCACCTCCTCGATCTAATATGAGCACTTTGATGTACTTCCCACTCTATTTATCTGTCAAAGATTTAAATTCTCTAAATTTTTCAAATGTCTTTGATTTGTGCTTGAGAAAATACACCTATGCTTTACTGCTAAAATCATCAATGAATGTTAGAAAATAAAAAATGTCTACTATTGAATGAGTTTGCATTTGACCAAAAATCCTTTTGTTCACTCGCTCGAGGTGTTCTTTTTCTTTGTATGAAGCATCGAGAAAACTATCCCTTTCGTGTTTGGCCAAAATACAACTCTCACAAGAGTTTTCTTGCTCATTCATAATGCACAAACCTTTTACCATAGACTTTTTCTATAAAAGACTGAGACTACTAAATGGTAAATGACCATATCTAAGATGCCACAACCAAGTTTCATTTGATCTTGATACATTTTGGGCATATGACTGTGACATATTTACAATTCTCAATATCAAAGGAAACATTCTATTTTTGGTCATTTGTATTGTAGCTATGATTTTCTTACTGGGTGTTTTGTCCAAGATTATACACTTGGAACCTTAAAAAATGATCTTATAACCATGTTTATTGATCTAGCCTACACTCATAAAGTTATGTCCAAGACTGGGTACAAAATAAACATCATGAATATCCTTCTTTTCATCTTGTTTGGTCAATACAGAAATTACACCCTTTCCTAAAACTTTCTTTTGACAATCACCTCCCAACTTAATTTGAGATGCGACAAAGATATCTAAACTAGAAAAAATATCTTTGTTACCTATCATATGATTGTTGCGACCACTATCCAACAACCAAATATCATGACAGATGCTTGCTTCTTTTGTGACTTGGCATGAGAAGAACATTGACTCAAATGTTCCTTCTTTAGTGTTGGTAACATTTTCTCTAACTCTATTCATATATTCTTACTTTTTTTTTCATTCAATTTCGTAGTGACCAAATTTCTTTCAATAATAACACTAGATCCTTGATTTGTTAGACCATCTTGACTGATTTAAATTTCTTCCTCTCCCCCTTTGGTTCTGAGAGTTTCTTTGTGGTTGTTTTGATTGTTCACTCTATTCTAACTATTCTGAAGATGATCTCTCTCCAGTTTGAGATTCTCTCCTTCCTTGTCTTCCTTTTCTTCTATTCCCTCAACCTCTACGTATTCTTATGAAGGCCCGAGACTTAAATGCATTCTCTAAAGATTCAGTATTTCAACTAAACCTATTCTCATGATTTAAAAAAGATCCTATGATGTATTCAACTGTCAATGTTGATGCTTTTGACTCTTCTATGACGACCACAACCATATTAAACTTATTAGGAAGGATTTTCAGTACCTTCTCAACGACTTTTTGATCTTGATTGTATTATCCATAAGTGTGCAACTAATTAATGATGCTCATGACATGGGTCATGAAATGATCCACTAAATCTAAATTATTCATCTTAAGAGTCTCAAAACTCTTCCTAAGTGTCTGCAACTTTGCATTTTTGAGTTTATATGTGCGCTGATAGACGACTTTGAGAGTATCCCATTCTTGTTTGTCATGATCTATTGCTGTGAATTTGGGTAAAATGTATTCCTCTAACCCTTGTTAGATGAGCCATAGGGATTTTCTATCATTTTCTGGAGTTCTCCTAGATCATTTCTCTATGTGTTTTTCATGGCTTCTAAATCATTTAGATCTAGTTCTGTGAACCTGTTAACTACTGCTTCCGAACAATTCTCAGACCAAAGAGAAATTTTCATTTTGATAGACCAAAAATCATAAGTTTTACATGTTAAAATCGGTCCTTTTGATAGTGTTGGATTTCTTCTAGATGCCATTAATATTCTATTCATAGTCGTCTCCCCTTATCTGACTTAGATATCGACAAAAAAACCCTTTGTTCTGTTGAAACAGACAAAACCTATCCAAAAAACCAAAAAAACCCTTTGTTCAGTCGGCTTCCTATCCACATTGTCACACCTTGGACCACTCTCTGGAGGCGGACCCCTTCTCCTCGTCGCTCTGTGTACACAAGTAGGGGGTTACTACCTTCAAAAACACAATTTTTTGAAGGAGGCAAGCACACAAACACAACAATGGAGTTGTTCAACTCTTCTCCACTTTCATATGAAAAACTAAATTCAAAATACATGAAACTATATATTTCTCTATAACACTCCATCCTTCACCTACCTAATAAGTGCAAATTCACCTATTTATTTTGGACGATTAGTTGTTGTCATCTATTTCAACCCTAGTCATTGGTTTTGGACTGCAATATTGATGAAGGTATTTGGACATGAAGGATAGTGCGCATGCAAATACAACACCCATGGATGGATAGTATACATCATGTTGTTTCCGGTGGTAGGTGGCATGTCACATGGATCCTCATGGTTGAGGAGAAATGGATTTTTTAAGATGAAAAAGTGAATTAAAGAAGGAAGTACAGGTCAGCCCTGAATAGAATTAAAGAAAAGAATTACAAAATAAGAAAGTGTCAGGTTAGCCCTAATGTTAAAAGGAAGTGACATAAAGGGTATAAATACATATCATTAAACATTCATTTCTGAACACACACAAGTTTTTTAATGAAAAAGGAGATATAAGTCAAATTTCAGAGGAAATCTGAAGTAAAGAAGGTTGGATTTCAAGGGAGGATGAAGTCTTTTGGTGATGTGTTTTAAGGTATGTTATTTATAATTCATCTTACCATTTTCGCTATTAATTTTTTTCTAGAACGATTCATATGGTGAAATTGGTACGGTATTGAGAAGTCATATCTAGGTACCTGTGGTAAATTTTTTATCTCTTTATTCGTTACAATTTTGGAGATACGCTATGTGGAAGATAAGGTTTTTGACTCATCTTGAAGCTAGTCATAAACAGGTGTTCCGAGTAAAACAATCACAACTTCTTCATAGAGAATCCAAATGAATTAAGACTAGATGGATTGGAAATAGCATGGGATGTACTTTCCTGTGTAAAATTTTCAGAACATGATGTTAAAAATTGAGTACGGGGCATGGTGTACAAGTTCGCTCTCCTGAATAAACTAGAATTGAATAAGGTCTACCATTTTCTCCATAACTCCTTTTCTGGGAGGACTCAAGGAGTGAAACTTGGAGGAGTTTCAGAGAATATATTGAGTAATATTATCTACAGGATCAGATTATTCCAAGAATTGAAGAATTGCTGAAGTCGAAGAAGTCTTAGCAAGCATTATCAGGTTCTATGTGATGGTTGGTTGATGGTGATAATTTAATGTAAAGTTTTATTATCATATATTCTTGGGTGGAAGGAAGGGGAAAGGATGGAAAGGTAAACCCTCTCTTGATATTGGACGATTGTATCTTCCTTTTGGAGGTTTATCCCTCCCTTTATATTTGAAAGTTGTAGCTACCTTTGGAACTCATTACTTCCCTTGAACAATAACTATTGACTATTTCTCATATATTGTGGATGTTGTATTGTGGTGTATTGGTGTAACTCTTATACTATTGTTCATTTATTATTGGATACAATTGAATGGTTTAAGTATAAGTTTTTTTTTTTTTTTAAATTGCACTTGATACCGATTCACCCCCATCTCAGTATCAACAATTAGTATCAGAGCAAGTTGCCTTCAGAACAATTTAAACAATGGAAGGAAAATCCTGGGTAGACATGGATGACCATGAGCACATTTCAAATGGGATTCAACGATTTGATGGAAGCAATTATGAAGACTGGAGTGATAGAGTGAAAACTTACCTAACATATTTGGGAGTAGACATTTGGTACTCAATTGTAAATGGCTATGTAAAAGRCAGACATGTCATTCTAGGAKMATTTTAACCAACCATTGGTAGAAAAGTGATGGGCYGCAACACCTCTAAAGAGGTATGGGAAACTCAAGATTATCTATGAAGGTGATCCAAAAGTTAAGMAGGTCAATCTTCAACGACATAGAGCATARTTTGAAATTTTGAAGATGGATGAAAAGGAAKATATTGCAACCTATTTCCTTAGAGTTGATGAGGTTGTTAATGCTATTAGAGGATTAGGTGAAGAGCTCAATGAMTCCTTGGTTGTACAAAAAGTGTTGAGATCACTTCTCTTGAAGTATRATGTTAAGGTCTCTACCATTGAAGAAACTAGCGAATTGACCAAAATGAAAATGGATGAATTACATGGGTCTCTTATAACATATTAAATGAGAACAGGTACATAAAGTGACMAACTAAACAATGAATCATCCTTTAAAGCCATAAATAAGACAAAAGACAAGGATAACGACCTTGATGAAGAGATAGAAAATTTCGTAAGAAGGTTCCAAAAGGGAACTGGAAGATACAAAGGTAAGTCTTCTCTCAAATTCTTTAACTGTGGTAGAATAAGACATATTGTTGAAAACTGCTACTATAAAAAGAGAAGTCTCAACAATAAAAATAGGTTCTACTCCAAGGATGATGACATCTCCTCAGATGAAAGTGATGAAGAAGATAATGATGGAGGAGAAGTCCTCTTCATAACCCAAGAAACACAGGATGATGATAAAAAGAGTTCTAAATAAGAAGAAATCATTTCTGAAGAAGATTTAGATGAAGAAACAAACCTTGATTCCTTTTGGGGATACAAAGACAACGTAGAGATTGAACAAGAAGATGAGAATCTTGAAAAGTTGAAGCATCTTGAAACTGAAAATAACAAGCTCAGAAACACAAACATAATACTAAAAGGTGAATTGAGTAGTTGTAAAGAAGAGAATTACAGGCTTGAAAAGACCATTTGTAGCTTGAAGGAACAATTAGAAGATTATGAGAAATTGAAAGAATTGGATGACACAAAAGGGTAGCTACTATTGACAATAGAAAAGTTGAAGAAGTTTGAAAAAAGCACTAAAAAAATGGATGAGATCCTTAGCAGCCAAAGATCTCCAAATGATAAGACATGACTAGGATACAATGACATTTTGAAGACAACAAAACAAGAGAAGGAAGATGAAAAGGATGAAACCAACACTCCAGAGAAATTTGAACAACAAGATAGAAGACTAAAATTTAGAAGGAATGAGACATCAAGAAGATCCTCTCCCATCAAGTATGAAAGCAATCATTATGAAGAAAACTATAGAAGAATAAATCGTGAACCTAGATGGACTACACCACAAAGAAGATCACTTACTCCAAGGTATCAAAATTGCTTTCTTGGACATTGTTATACTTGTGGAAATTTTGGACACAAGGCAATCAATTGTATAATCAATGAAAGGAATAACTATGCAAGATACATGAATGGTGAAAATAATAGATATGGAAATGTTCATAGACATGTCACTGTAAATTATAATCCATTTGACCCATTAATGGATCAAAACATTGTATGTTACAAGTGCAATAATATTGGTCACAAAGCACGAGATTGCAAAGAGATGAAGGAAGATAATTGTATGCCAAATGTCCCTATACCAACTAAAACATGGAAAAGTAAAGAAATTCCACACAATGAAAACTGTCGAATAACATTGGTCTCTAAAGAATGCAAAGATGAAGATGAATGGTTCCTAGACATTGGGTGCTCATCTCATATGACCAGAGATCAAAGCGAAGAAAAAGGGTGGAAATGTTGCATTTGGAGATGACTCATCTACCAAAATACTTGGAAAAAGAACTGTAAATCTTGGAAGTGAAAATGTAAAAGAAGGAAAAGTCTTATTGGTTAAATATATGAAGCATAATATCCTCAGTGTCAGAAAAATATGTGATCAAGGATACACTCTTATTTTTTACTCCTGAAAATGTAAAACCAGAGGAAGTGACTCAGGAAGATTGGTTGCAACTAAGACAAGAAGACTGAACAACATATACATCCTCGACATGAAGAAGAGATAGAAGAGAGAAGCCACACAAAAGGATTCAATAGAAGAAAAAGTCTCAAAGACAAAAAATAAGCATAAATTATTATTGAGTGCCACATGTTCAGGGGGAGAAACCCCAAGGAAGAAGGTCACATTATTCCATTGAACTCAGGGGAAACAACCCCACCCTTTTCCATTAATGTAAAAGGGGGAGACAAATTGGGATCATGATGACAAGGGGAGCATGAGTGTTGCCATCATTGACATAGGGGGGGATTGTTAGAATATTGGTTGTTGTCATTGATGTCAATCCTAGTCATCGTTTTTTTACCACAATATTGATTAAGGTATTTTCACATGGAGGACAATGCACATGCAGATACAACACCCATGGTCGGATAATATACATCATGTTGTTTTTGGTGGTAGGTGGAACGTCATGTGGATCCTCATGGTTGAGGATAAATGACTTTTTGAAGATGACAAAGTCAATTGAAGAAGGAAGTACAGATCGGCCCTGAAGCTAATTAAATAAAAGAATTACAAAATAAGAAAGTGTCAGGTTAGCCCTAATGTTAAAAGGAAGTGACATAAAGGGTATAAATACATCTCATTAAAGATTAATTTTCTAACACACAAGTTTTTTAATGAACAAGGATATATAAGTCGAATTTCAGAAGAAATCTGAAGTAAAGAAGGTCGGATTTCAAGGGAGGATGAAGTCTTTTGGTGATGTGTTCTAAGGTATGTTATTTATAGGTCATCTTACCATTTTAGCTATAACTTTTTTTATAGAACGATTTAGATGGTGAAATTGGGATGGTATTGCAAAGACATATCTAAGTACTTGTGGTAAAAACTTTATCTCTTTATTCTCTATAATTGTGGAGATACACTATGTGGAAGATATGGTTTTTGAACAAGTGTTCCGGGTAAAACAATCATAAAGTATTCATAGAGAATCCAAATGAAGTGAGACCAATTCCATTGGAAATAGTATGGGCTGTAGTTTCCTATGTAAAAATTTCATAATATGATGTTAAAAATTGAGCACGGGTTATGTTGTACAAGTTCTCTCTCCTGAATAAAACAGAATTGAATAAGGTCTACCATTTTCTCTATAACTCCTTTTCTGGGAGGATTCAAGGAGTGAAACTTGGAGGAGTTTCAAAGAATATATTGAGTAATATTATCTATAGGATCAGAGTATTACAAGAATTTAATAATTGCAGAAGTTGAAGAAGTCTCAGAAAGCATTATCAGGTTCTATGTGATGGTTGGTTGATGGTGATAATTTAATGTAAAGTTTTATCATCATATATTCTTGGGTGGAAGGAAGGGGAAAGGATGGACAGGTCAACCCTCTCTTGATATTGGAGGATTGTATCTTCCTTTTGGAGGTTTATCCCTCCCTTTATATTTGGAAGTTGTAGCTACCTTTGGAAGTCATTACTTCCCTTTGGTCAAGTAAGGGAGAAATTACTCCATTCAATAGAAGGGATGGATGGATGTGAATGAGGAATATGAGGAAAGTATAGGAATGATAAATATCAATAAAAAATCCACTATATGTCATTGTGTTAGAATGTCTAATTGAAGCTTCCCATGTGGGAGAAATATTATGTTTTCTTAATTTCACGAAGTAGTTATTCTCATAATTAATTTGAAAACCGAAGGTAGATGGATGGTCATAGAAATTGAAAGGATAAGGATCGACAATAAACTTATTGAAACTGCTTGTTTTCCATGAAAGAGTTCTCTTTTTGGTATTTATATTTATTCATGGTATTTATATTTATTTATTAATAATAGTTTGTTAGGATTTTGTTTGTTCTTGGGATTGTTTTTTTTTTCTTCAAGTTTAGTTCTCTTGATTTTTGTAGTTATAAATGTTCTAATTTATAGGATTTTTCTTTAGGATATGGTGTTTATTTTCATTTATCTTATACTTTATAGCATTTAATATGAAACAAATACATTCTTCGTGATTGGAGACTATTCTCAATTGTTCAAGATCTTTGATTATGCATGTGAATTAGTTAGTGAACTATTCTCTCTATTGTTTTATGTTCGAGTGCATTTTTTTCATCTTGGTACTAAATGGTTTTGCATTAGGGAGAGTTCAATCTAGGTTCATTTATGATAATAGAAGGAACTATTTTCAATATTATTGGTTGCATATTTTGTATTTTTTTTTTACTCTTTTAATTAGGTATTTGTTACTTGAATTTTGTATTGCATTTCTATGTTGTATATTAGTTACATTTAATTTATACTCATAAAAACTTAAAATACAACGCAAACTTAAAATACAACGCAAACTAAAGGATTCAATATTAACAAAAGAAGTTCTGATTGTAGACTTTAGTTTGATGAGACCATAAAACTAACAATGTTCAACAAACCAAAAAAAACTCATGAAACAAACACAATTCTTAAATGTACATTCAAAATATAAATTTTCTTTATAATCATATTATAATAAAATGAGTTAGTAAGCATATATCATCAACAAAAAAATCAACATATACATGTCTTATAATGATAGAAATATATTTCAGGGTGGTTGGATAAAGTGGGATCCTTGTTGATCTTAGGGGAAAATAAGAGTGTACTTATGTGTGGGGTTTACGAACAACAACAAATAATTAAGCAGAGGCACATTCCCTTCTTCAAGGATTTCTATCAATGAATAGATTTAGACTGAGGAATTTGATTGTGAAGATGTTTCAAGAAAAATTATAATACCAATGAGTTCTAATAAATATCCCTTTGATTGAAAGATATCATAAGGGAATTTTTAGCTGGCATATCCTCATACCACTGGTCAAAAATATATACTATAAGTGGGTTCAAAACTAGTCCCCTGCCAACCTTTGCATTAGTTCTATCCACCTCACCATATTCAACTCTTTGGGCCTGGTAGGTGGAGCTCATACATGCAACCATATTGGGACGCTCTTAAAGAAAAATGAGCATAAAATACTCATGAACATTTGGTTTTCACCATGCCTATAATAGTTTGATAGAGATTTCATGTATCCCAATAGTCCAGTACCCAAGGGTAATATCATTGGATCAATACATAATAACACATAGTGCATCATAACATGTGAGGGTAAGTGAGTGGAAAAGGATAAAAAAAAAATGAGTTAGGGTTAACACTCGCTTTCAATCCTGGGTTGATGATTTCATCAATAGGAACTTGATTTGTTTTCTTCTTTGTCCCAACTTGATAGTACATATCAATATAATCGACAATGTAATGGATATCATAACTCTCTCCTCCTTTAAAAATCGTAGGCAACTCTTATCAATACAATCTTGTAAAAAAGTAGATATCTTCAATCTCAATGTGCAATATTACATATGTAATGATGGAATCCCCATGGCTGATGTCCCATAGTTTAATTACATTCTATAGGAAAATTGCATGGCTCATCATGTTCACATGTTTCAAGAATTTGAGGAGACCACAATTCCTTAAGGAATTTATGGTTTCTTGATCTTGTAAGTCTGCCAAGTGTGTAGTTTCAAGATATCTCCCACTACATATGTATAATTCATGTCCCTGCATTTGCAATCATGTTTCTAGAGTTTAGATATGTTTTCAAAGTTATAATTTTCTTGGCTTCTTAAAAGTTATTGGAAATCTATTTGGAAACAATCATAGTTGACCTTAGTGTTTCTTCATACAATCACAATTATGGCCTTATGGCCACAACTATACATAGAGACAATCATGGTCACATAAACAAGGTCCCAAATAGAGTGTGAGATCACCTTGAAAACTAAAGAAAACCAAAATTAAATTAATAGAAAAAAGCTAAGGTTGTTGAATTACACAACAATATTGATTCCAAATTTGAAGAGTAGAATGGGATAGAACACTTGAAATAAAGGTTGAAATATTTTTTTTACTTGAAAAGTTGAGCTTCTAAAAAATATTCATAAAAATGAAATGTTTTCATGCTATTTATTCACTTTTTGACACCCTTTTGACCAATATTTCATTTTTATTTTGATCTTTTTCCATCATTTAAGTTCCATTTAATCTTGTCAAAGGTTTTCTTGGATTTTTACAGATTATAGGTGATTTTCATAGCATTTTACAACATCGAATTTTCATACTATGAGAAATGATTTTTGAAACTACCATTTAGGAATAGGTTTCCCACCTTGTATTTTCCATTTATATCTAGCTTCTATAGTTTTAACCTTAGGGTTGATATTTTCGAGTTTCAATATTTATTACATATTTACCATTGTATGTTGTATTCACATGCTATTGCCTACCTTACATGGACAACATAGTTAATGCCTCACTGTCAAATGGCACCCATGCTAAGTTATTTTCATAGGATTGAGAGCCATGTTAGTATTTCCATGAGATTGAAAATAATCCACATAATTTCATACCTCATCCTTTTCTAGATGTTACCTATGGGTTCTCATTTTCATGTTTTTAGTTGCACATACATTTTCTTATCATTGCTTGTGCTTTCAAACTTATTCACCTCCAAAAATATAATATGAAGAGATGAATTTGGATTTGTATTAAATACCTTGGGCATGGTTGCATTCTATCTTAATTCTCAACTTATGATTTTATAAAGAGCCATTATCACATTGGTAACATGTGGAACTAGTTTGCACATCACATAGTTTCAGATATTCTCCTTGTATGTATTGAAACATGGATCCACATGGTATTTTTTTTGTGCCTACGATCTATCTAAGTTTACATATACTCATATTTTATTTATCACAGTCATATATTTTTCCAAATTTGTTGTGTAATTTGGTTTGGAAGCCATGCTTATTTTACCCCTTATCATGGGTATGGCCACCTGAAGGAAGAGACTATATGATACATTGGCTTGTGTTTACATGTGTTATCTTCTAATCCTAAGTGCTTATAACTTCACTCTTGTTCATGTATTTCTGAATCAACTACTCTTGTGACCTCATGATTAGGGGAAATATCTTATACCATATTTTATTACCCTATGTATAGAGGATTGATTTCATCCTTTCAATGTGCTTTTCTCGATTTGCATAGTCTCTCTTCAATATCATTTGAAACTTAATTACATGTTATATTCCACCAACTATTAGTTTACAACATGTTGTATTTAATCAACTAGTTATTAATTGCAAGTTGTTTCTTATCAACTATCTGTTTCCTACAAAATACCTTAAAAAATATAAAAAAAATCTTTAGAGAGATAAAAACAAAATGTGATTTATCGAAACTCATGGTTTAGAGACCAAAAACTATGATTAGAATAAGTAATAACAAATAAATTTGTGTGTCATTTGTAAAGAAATAAGATAATGTGCCTTAATGCATTCAAACAAAGATCGACTAAGTATTTTTCCTTAGCACAATGTAAAACTTGAAAAATAACTAAAGCTTGACGAATTAAGACCAATGCTTTTATAAATCATTCGATGAAAGAAAGGTCCAAACACACGAGATATGAGGCCTCATTAATTTATTACACATATTAGTATTGATACAAAGATATAAGATTATATGTTGTAACTATCAACGCTGTGCAATGATTTTGTATGGTCACAAATATGTAAAGGGATGTATATGAAGTTAGATATGTTCATAAATTAGGAATGAAAAATATGAATTATGATTTGATGATGTTTAGAAATAAAGATAATTTTATTTGTAAAAATAAAAGAGAATTGCCATACTAATGGATTGCTTTAGTACAAATAATTGGTTAAAGGTTATATAGCACATATGCCACATTTGAGAATATCTATTGTTTTTAGGGTTTTGTGGATTTTTATAATTTTTCTAAGTTTTTGTATTTTCTTCTTTCTTACTCTACTTGTTGTTTTAATAATGCATAGTGTTTCTATTATATATCACCTTTTAAAGGTTTTTTTCGCTTTTGTCTAAGTATAACCTTGACGCAAGGAAGGCATGCCCCTAGTTCTCATCACTCTTTCATCTTTTATGGTTTGATACTTTCTTGAACCCTTAGTTCTCATCACTATTTCTTCTTCCATTGTTTGATACTTTCTTGAACTCATTATGTTATATTGAGGAAGCTATGAATGATTTTTTTTACTAAATATTTTAGTTTCTATACTCAAGATAAAAGTAAACTTAGAATGGCTTTTCTTATAATTTAACTTTTTCGTGTGAATCTAATCATTTACATTGAACTTCGCATTCTTTCGTAAACTTTTTCAATTATCTACTTCGTTGAATAATTTCAAATTGAAAAATATTATGTTATTGGATTTTGACATAATATAATATTTT
>JZKD02S0735316.1:0-14967 GCA_000966675.3 Picea glauca | reverse complement strand
CATCACTTCACTTTATTATTTACCTTCTAAAATCTCTTAAACCACTTTCTTTATTTTAGGGCTAACCCACTTCTAACCACTTGTCCACTTAGTAATTTCTCCATTAACTTTATTAATTAAATAATTTCTTTTGTATACACTTTGACTTATAGTACACTCATCACTTCACTTTATTATTTAAATAATTTCTTCTTTGCAACCACTTTGACTACTATGACCTTTTGGGGCTTCTAGATGACTCATGAGGGTTCTCCAACTTCACATGGCCATAAGTCTCTAATCGTGAGGATTTATGTGACGTTCCACATACCGCCAGAAATTGTATGACATGTACTATCCATCCAGAATAGTATTACCTTCAAATATATTAAAAATCATACCATTATACATCAAACAAACTTGGGTCCATTACCCAAACCTTTGGGCTACCAAAATTCGCTACCAACCTTTCTTCAAGGGTTGACATCAATGAAAACCAACCCAAATAATCAACATATTATTAATGCAGTCAACATAGGAACACACTCAACATCACAAACAACTCATTTCTTGATAACCTTTGATATCTATAACTACAATGTGCATAATTATTTGGTAGATTTAGGATCATCCTCCAACATAATTTCTTGCTTTGTATGCCAAAGAATAAATAATGTTCCTTCTAAATGCATAACTAGTATCATTCAATTATATAGATATGATGTAAAGGTTATGAGAGAATTAAATCGTGGCATGATCATACTAGCATTAGACCCGAAGGTTTTTCAGGTGATTAACATTTTGATTGTTGATATTCCCATAGCATATGGTTTATTGTTTAGCAGGGACTAGTCTCAAAAGTTGTAGGGTTATTTTTCCACTAATTGGTTTCACTTGTGGCTACCTTGCAAGGGACAAACAAACCATATTAGAGTGGATAGAAAATCTCACATGAAACATAATATCACATATTTGGAAGGTCAAAACAAACCGATCAACTTTTCTCATTATGTGTTAGGAAATTTTTTTCCAACAATCACCCCTACAACCAGATACATAGTCTGAACTCCTTCATTGCACTTGAACTAATGAAAATGACTGTACAATAGTATAGGTAGCTAGTACTAGTTCCACTAACTTAGATGTAGGTATTGACATTTGGACCCTTTTCTTTGATGGCTCTAGGTCACAAGAAGGAGATAGCGAAATTTGCATTTTAATAGACCCACTAAAGCATAAAAATCTGATCTCTTGCTAACTAGACTTCAAATGCACCAACAACACTACCAAATATGAGGCCTTGGTTTAAGGTTTTAAGAAGGATCTTGATCTCAAGGTGAAATGTTTAAAGGTTTTTGGTTCTTCTAAAATTGTTGTCAGATAGGTAAAGAAATATATACAATGTTTATCTCTGCATTTAAAGGGTTACCAGCAAGAGGTATGGAATTTAATTAGTAATTTTGAAGAATTTAATATCACTTCTATTCCCCATTCACAAAGAATTGTTGTTGATACTTTGGATAATGTAGATTCAAGGTTTTCCCCATTGAATAATGGTTATTTCTCTTGAATCACTTTTTGGGCCTTTAGTACCAGATAACATTACAAACCAAAGGGTGTTAAATGATGCCGAACATATCATATAATTCCTCACCAAAGTTGGCACCTTCAAGGATGTTGTCATTGATGATGGGGAACATGAAAAGGTTGTATAGAAGTGCAAGACTAGATCAAATGAGCTCAAAATTAATCCAATACCCAAAAGTGTGCTGGAGAATTTTTTTGAATTACAATACAAATTTCGATCAATTTTCAACATGAAGATGAACAATTCTTCCATTATGCACACATTGATCAACCTTGATACTCAAGAGAACCCCAAGTTCATCAACTTGGGAACATGTTGTATTGAAATATAGAAATAGATCTTCATCTATTTTTTCACAAAGTATAGACACATATTTTCCTGGGCTTATGAGGACCTGAAGACTTATGATACCAGGATTATTCAACATGCCATACCCCTCAAGGAAGGTGAAAATACTTTTCAACAAAAACTGAGTAAAGTCCACCAAATATTGGATCCTTTGATACAGAAAGAACTAAAGAAGATTCTTGATGCTAAGCTAATATTCAAGGTTCACTATTCAATGTGGATAGCTAATCTAGTTCCTATGAGGAAGAAGTCAAGGGAAATCAAGCTTTGTGTATATTTTTGGAATTTGAACCTGAAATTTGACAAAGAAAATTAGCATGTTCCTCCAATGGAGAAAATCCTTCAACTCGTCTTCGAATCTAAAATATTTTGTTTATTGGATGGGTTTTCTGGATACAACCATGTTTAGTCGAGTCTGACTGATTGAAGACCACTTTTTGCATGAAGTGGGGAACCTTCGACTATAGTAAAATTCCATTTAGATTAATAAATGCAAGGGAAACAATCTAGTGTGTTATGGACATAGTATATAAAGGGTTTATTGGTTGGATATGTGTGGTCTATATTGATGATGTTACCATGTTTTCGAAGAAGAGATCATACCAGCCACACCATTGAAAAAAATCTTTGAAAGGTGCAAAAAATATGGCATATCCTTGAACCCAAAGAAAAGCATCTTCATTGTTTCAAAAGTAAATTTGCTTAGGAACATTACTTCTAAATATGGGATTTATGTAGACTCGAAAAGGATGAAATATATCATGAATATCTCTATACCTAACAGTAAGAAGTACATGTAATATTTCTTTGGAAAGATCAATTTTGTCTTAAGATTCATGGCCATTTTTTCTCAAATAGGGAAACCTCTTAAACATATGATAAAAAAGGATGGTAAATTCAAATGGATTTCAATTGAAAAGGAATCCTTTGACAAAGTAAAGGCCTCCATAGTGGCAACTCTAGTATTACACATCCTAGACTTCAGTAAATAATTCTTATCATATGAATTTTCTTCCAATCATTCCTTGAAAAGATGCTCACTCAAAAAGATAAGCAAGGGCATTAGTGCCCAATTTCATTCATGAGCACTAGTCTACAAGGGCCTAAGTTGAATAACCTAGCGACTAATAAATAGGATTTTGTTTTTTACAAGGTAATCAAATAATTCAAACATTCTATTCTCAAAACCTAGACCAGGGTAATAATGCCTCACCCAACATTGAGGTCATTATTTTTACCGAAGGAAATCAGCAAGCGAAGAGAAACTTAGATGACGTTCATCTAGGAATAAGACCTAGAGTTAAAACCTGCCACTATTGTCAGAGGTTAAGGCCTGTGTAGGTTAGCAGCAGAATCTATGGATGCAATTGATTCCCTAGAAGAAGGCTGGGAAAATGAGATGTCACTCTACACATGGAAAGTGATCTAGGTGAAAATTGGAGGCCACCCACCTATTCCACTGGCTCAAAACAGGGGTTTCCACCTTGGCAGTTTTTCTACATATTTTTAGGTCCTAAACTTTTGGGGTTGTTTTGAGGCCCTAAACAACGTTTTTTGGCCCCTCCAAATTCACATTGTAGGCTTTGGCCAGACTGTGACAGAAAAATGTGTAGTCCTCAGATAGACCTTTCAAACAAGCTATCGTGTGCCCCAAACAGATATCTATTGACTAGAATATGTGACCAATCGTCAGCTAAGAGGAAACAACTCGGTCTAAGGTCCTTAATGCAAAACCCAAGTCGTTTGGAATGGTTGTCCCTGACGGTATTAATGGCTCTATTATCCAATGAAGGGATCTCCCCTATAAAAGGAGATATTGAAAGGTTTTCCTAAGGGTCCTATGTACTAACCAACAAATCCCTAATATTTACAATAATTATTAAAACAAATTATATACAAAAATTTACAAATTGTACAACTTATACAAAAGTTACAAGATTTCGAGAACCTTATCAAACAAATGTTTTCAAGACTTTTAGAACTAAATCTTAAGCAAAAAAAAAAGATTACAAAAGTAAACTAATCTACAAACAAACATATTACAATCAAACCAAGAGAAACAAAAATAGACAATTTTAAATATAAATAAATAGAGGCAGACTCAAATAGCTAAAGTAGTTTGGTCGAACCTGATAATAAATGATGTACATTTAAACTTGACCATAATATCACATCAAAAATATAGCTAAAGAAACAAACACAACTATCATGGTCAGGAGCATAGATTAAATTTAATGATTGAATTGTCTTTCACATTCGATATAACTTTTTTTTATCTACAGACAAGAAAGGTCTCGTTGATAGAAAATATTAAATGAAAAATTTAAATAAGTTTGTTGAAACAAAGTCGAAAAAACTTTAATAATTTTGTATTAATGTGAAAGGAAAACAATCACAATATCAAATCATGATTGAACAAAATTAATATGAGTTTCAATAGATGAAAGACATTTCATGTAATGAAATGAATCAAACATGTGAAAACTATAATTAATTAAAATCAACTCAGTTAACACATGCATTTTTCCATTCTTAATCAAAAATTGTTATAAGTCAAAATAATGAATGGGAGTTTCATTATTAATATTCAAATGAAAATTCAAATATTAATAAGTAATGCAAATTTCTAAACAAGATCTAAAACAAAGTCGAAACCTTATTTTGAAAAGAGATTTTAAGCAAAAACAATGAACATTTGGATAAAGAACCACTGCAAACCATGTATTATAAACATTCAAAATAGACTTACATATTGGTATTCAAGAACCAAAATACATTCTTTGTTTCCACAAAATAAAATCTACCATGTCTTCATTATTTCTCCCTTTTTTGATAGTGCCTCCATCTCTACTTCTTTGAAATAAAATACAATTTTTCAAAAGAAATAGAATTGAGAAAAGGAAACACAGTTCCTCCCTGGTCTATGGAGACCACTCTCTCCTCCCATTCTCTACAGAGTTTTTATCTCCGTATATTTCATCCCAGACTTCAAAAATTGATCTAATTTAAATAATTTCACGCTAAACATCAATCTCCCAATTCCTAGGGTGCTCAAACAAAATGCCAAATTGGAGGGTGGACGCAACACAAAATATGGAAAATTTCTTTTCAAATATCCATATGCAACTCCTAAACCATGCATTTTCTAGAGAAAATCCTCAAAATTAAAGTAAATCGGTCTGTTATGCAAGTGGGTTTTCGACTGTTTCAAGATATTCGTCATTGTTTTCCCAGAAATTAAGATTTAATTTTACCTCCTATGAAGTGACGTGATTTTGTGGTTTTCTCATTTCAATCCTTTTAGCAACAACTCTTCCAAAACCGGCAATCCCAACCCTCTTCCATGATCTGGAGTATGAGATCCTGCAAACAAAACAATCAAAACAATCATTAATAATAGCAAACAAAATCAAACTAATAATTTAAACGTATGTTCATGCAAAACACAAACCCTAATAATAAAAACAATATTTGAGAATAACTATGGAATGTTCCATTATGTATTGTTTTAAATTAAATATTTAATTATTAATATAATAAAACAATACAAACAAATAAAAATAAACTCAAATCTATGCTTATTTTACAAACAAACTATAAACAAATGCTCAAAAACGAATTGTTAAATCGTTGGACAACTCTTGGACCACTTTTCTCTTTATACCGACAAATGGGTAACTCCTGCTATTATTGTCTTATCAACTAAAATTTATATGTCACCCACCTTGGGTACTTTTCCATTTAATTGACGGTAAACAGTACAAGCCACAATTGTTTTATTAGCCACATGTCTAAAACATAGTGTAACATGTAATTAGTTCAGTTTTTTGAAGTGCGTGGTTATTAAGAACGATCATTAAAGCAATTTGATAACCAAGTAATAACAATAATGACTTGAAAACCATGACATCATAGTAACATGTGTTGTGACCGATGAAACGAGAACTTTCATAGTGATGACCTTTGTAATGTCATGTAATTCAAATAAAAGGTCCAAATACATAAAAGAAATTTAGCCATTGTTCATAGTTTCAAGTTATGATAAGGATTATGACCACTAGGACTAGAACCAAGGAAATTCATGTCTTGGCTATTCATTGAAATCTAGTTATGTAGCTCATGCCCAAATGAGATCATTCCTTTTTCAAATATCATCAAATAGGATTAGGAAAACAAGAACAAGTGTATAAAAGTAATAGAAAATATAGTCTTGGATTCCATCGTCGAATCGTGATGATAACCATAGTTTTCATTCATTAACCAATAGAGAAGCCCTGGAAATAAAAACATAAACTATGAAACCATTTGCTAATTATTGAAAAATATAACGAAATTCTTCATACTCTTGTTTCTAATTTCATGTTGAAAATCATGAAATTCAAAACAAAAAATAATCGATATAAGAATGAAGAATCAATGTTAAAGTCATTTTCAATAGTTAGCATATTTAACAAAACAATGTCCAGTGGAATCATTTAAATCAAAAAATAATTTTTCAAAGCAAACCACTCAAATAAGAGAAACTCAAACAAAGAGATTTTTTACATTAAAAACAAAAAGGACCCAGATTTTAATCAATCCAAAAATATAAGCATGTTACTATTTGTTATAAAAATTGTGGAACTATTTAGAAGGCCAAAAGATCCAGTTGATACAATCACGTTACAAACCAACCATCATGCCAAAAAGAATCCATGAAATCATCTTCTCGAATCAAGCAAGATAGAGTCGGGAATCATGAAAACAATAATTTTTTTTAAGTGAAGGGGGTCTCCTTGAATTTTTTGCAAAACTTTAAGAGGAATTGTTGGGGGGGCAACAAGATCGTATGAAAAAGTTATGCCCTTGGGAATTTGACGTACCAACTTACCCCATCAGGGCCCACATGCATTTTGGCATTTCATCTTCTGGGCTTAGGGTTTTGTATTTTCTTCATGTTAAAAAGGCCTATAGAGCCTCATTGTAAACATCATCTTCTTGTTGTGAATGAGCATAGTCATCACATCTCTTCTCATAAATAAGTTGTCACAATTCTAGAAAATGCGTTGACTCTGTATTTTTACAGTCTCTGTACATTTTTCGTCCTTAATACAAATTCAGTATTTCTAGTGAATGTCCCCGACGAGGTCAGGGTATAGAGAGTTGGGTCTCAAGCTAGTATCTCTCGAGTATAACCGCTCTCACCATTCCAAGCAGCCTCCCATGGTATAAGAGAAGAGGAACGATGGAGCAAAATATCTCATCAAGTTGTTACTCGTTGAAGCCCTCGCACAAGAAGTTGGAGAATTTTTCCCACATAATTTAACGATTGCCAACAATAACAAGCACGTATTCATCAAGCAGTCACTTTGGAGATGCTACCCCATTCAAGGTACAAGTTAATTTTGATATTCTTGTATTTGAAGGTCATATTGATGGATGCTTTGGAAAAATGGTTAAATTTGCTAGAAGGTTATTTCTATGTTCACAATTTTTTCGACAGAGAAAATATAACCTTTACACTCTTTAAGGCTCTCCCCCATGTCAAATATTGGTGGGAAACTTACTGGGAGAAAAAATACACAAAGGAGTCTGGAGTATTTAGGGCCGAACCCACTTGGGATTTTGTATGGATGCGATCAAGGAGAAATATTACACTATGGGAAACTATGATGACCAGTACATGAGATGGACCATGATGCATCAAAAGTGGGACCAAATAGTTTCGAAGTTCATAAATACCTTCCATACCTTGTGCACCAAGCTAGGTATCAAAGACTCTGAGCGAAATTTGGTTCTAAAATACCGCGGGGCTCTACATAGGAACATCCAAACCAAAATGGATTTCTTGGACATCTCATCATTGGGAGTCGCTTATAGATATGTTGTCAAAATCGAGCAGAAATTTAAGCAACAGAACAAGCGGGAGTTCGGGTATGCAAATTCGTAGAAACCAAAGTATGGTAAAGGAATCCCTAACTGACATAAAAACCAACCTCAAGACAACCAATCCAAGCGCCGGGAAAATAAGAGCAACGGAAAGATGAAGGACACTAGGAAGTGGTGCTACTTCCATAAAATCCCTTGGCACAACACTGATGAATTTCACTCAAAACAGACATTGGTGGCCGAGCTCAAAGAAACAGGGTCAAGCCCCAACTCAGACTCTGATTCAAACAATAATAAAAGGAGACAGATAATTGATGTAGAACCCATCATTATTTTTGTGACTGCAATAATCCAACCAAAAGAACTAGAGCATATTGAAGAGGGGGGGGTGCCTTTTTCATTCACATATGTGGGTGAATGGGACCCTGTTGCATTTTATTGTTGATAGAAGAATCCATAAGAACCTCATCTCAGCAGAGGTCATCAAGCACTTGAATTTGCTTACAACACCACACCTACATCCATACAACATAGGATGGCTCCACCAGGGATGAGATATTTGTGTCAGATACCAGTGTCTCCTGTCATACAGCATCAAGCCTTCAAGGATGAGGTACTGTGTGATGTTTCCCCAATGGAAGTTTGTGATGTTATGTTAGGCCATCCATATATGTGGATGCATCATGTTTTTTATGAGTCTCGACCCTGTAGCGTCATTTTACTCTGGGGTTTCATCCCTATTGGATACCAGAGGTAGTTTCAACTATTGTACCAACAAAATAGTGTTGCGGAGTAATCTCTCATACCACAATGTTTATCCTCTTCACAACATGGTCAAAAGAGAAGTAAATTGAAACCACTACACACTCAACCCAATACCCTTCTATTCAGTTGAAGCATATCAACAAGATTGTAGAAGCGAACCAAGATATTCCTACTGCACCTACGGGGGTGCCTCCACACTGCCTGGTCAAACCAACTTATGATAAATCCCTTCATGTTATTCATGCTTCATCTTCACCAACAGAGTCTTCCCACACTCCTACAAATCATGTACCCATATCGGTTAAACAAATCCAACCCCTCCAACAACATATTCATAGCAACCTTCAACAAGCTAAGCATGACAACTTCTTCAGCAAGGCAAGCAACTCACCAAGGTTCAAATTCAGCAAAACCTTCCCCAGAGACTTCATGCAATGGAGACCATTGCTTTCAAAGAGGGAAGGATTGATCTAGGATGAAATAGGTGGTCACCCACCTATTCCAATGGCTCAAAACATGGGTTTCCACCTTGGCAGTTTTTCTACATATTTTTTGGGTCCTAAACTTTCGAGGTCGTTTTGAGGCCCTAAACAACATTTTTTGGGCCCGCCACAGTCACATTGCAAGATTTACCCAAAGTGTAATGGAAAAATGTGTATTCCTCGTATATACCTTTGAAATGAGTTATCTTGCGCCCCAAATGAAGATCATATGTAAACGTTATGCCTTGGGAAGTTGATGTACCAACTTACCTCATCGGGGCCCACATGACTTTTGGTGTTTCATATTCTGGGGTTAGGGTTTTGGATTTTGTTCATGTTAAAAAGGCCTCTGGAACCTCATTGTAAATATCATCTTCTTCTTGTGAATGAGCATACCCATCACATATCTTCTCAAAGATAAGTTTCCACCATTCTAGCGAGTGCATTCATTCTGTATTTTTACAGTCTTAGTACATTTTCATCATTAATAAAAAAAATTGCATTATTGTATCTCTATGTTTATTGCAATATCTTTGTATTTTTCATTGTTATATCTCTGCCTTCATTTCATTCTCAAAATAATCTGGATCAGAAATTTCTCTATGTACTTTCCCAGCATGATTATCAGTACAATGATCTTGGAGATTATCTGTAGCATGGGACTTTTCCCAGTTACTTGAGATCCAATCATAAAATATCCTTAAGGATTTGATTTTCCCAGTACCATCTCATCAAGACATCTTATTGTGGAAGAACTACAATGAAATAATTCTTAGGTTCCTTGAGAAGATGGATGTTGATAAAGTCCTCACAAAAATACATGGACCTGTCGGAGGACACTTTGTTGGTGAAACTATAACCCACAAGATCTTGAGGTTCAGTTATTTTTGGCCAAGAGTTTTCAAAGACACTCACATTTACACTTAGAAATGTAATTCATGTCAAAAGTGTGATGGTCGAGAGAAGAAAGTTGCAATCCCTTTGCAACCTATGGTTGTAGAAGAGCCATTTTAGCAATGGGGACTATATTTCATTAGTGAAATCAACCCACATTATTCCAGAAAGAACTGGTACATTTTGAATGCAACAGAATACTTCACATGATGGAACAAGGATGTACCTCTAAAAAAAGTAGATGAAGAGGTTGTAATCCAATTTCTAGAGTAGCATTTGATCACTAGGTTCGGTGTGCCAACTACTCTTTCCTTTCATAATGTTATATATTTTTCTTCTTTGAAATTAATTGAGTTTTCTTTGAATAGAGGAATCATTTTACAATATGTAGCTAACTATTACCCCCAGGGAAATGGTGAAGTTGAATCCACCATTTAAAACTTGATTTTTATCCTATAATGAATTGTAGTTTACCATCAAAGAAACTAGCACGAGGCCTTACCTATTTCTCTCCAGGATGACATAGTAACCCCAAAAGCCTCTCTGGGAACATCTCCCTACTTCTTAGTTTATGGGAAAGAATCCATCCTTAACCCAAATATATTCATTCCATCTTACCAATTATGCCAAACCTCATGTGGGAAGAATTTCCTAGCTATTCAAAGGAGAGTTGATACCCTACTTAAAATTGAAGAATAAAGAGAGAAAGTAAAGAATAATTGTTTTATTCGTCAATAGACCATTAAGAGATGGTTTGATGATAAGTTTGTTGGAGAAAAGGACTTCCAAGTGGGAGACCTTCAATTGAAATGGGACAAGCCACATTAAGAGAAAGGAAAACCTTCTAAATTCCAAAAACGGTGGCTTGGTCCTTACTTGGTAGTGGAGAAAATTGGACTAGGCACGTATAGACTACAAAATATTGAAGGAGAAGTAGACCTTCTTCCTGTCAATGGACAAATCCTAAAAGTGTACATCATTTAGTTATCTTTGAGAAATTTATTTGTACATAAGTAGGTTTCCTTTGACTTCTTTTAAATTTCACCTCTAAACTTCGCTTATTTTCATTAGTTTGATTTGAGTCTATTTAATGGCTTCTTTACTTCTTTTTTTATTTTCTTATCTAATTCCTCTTCCAAGAATGATATTTTTCTTCCCTTCTTAGAAATAAACCACTTGTTTCTAACACTCTACTTTCTTCCATGTCATGAAACATAGTTGGTCAGAATCATGAAAATCCACTCCATGCCCAATAGACAAGACATTGGTTATTATTCTTTGATCATTACCTTAGTCTAGTACTTAAAACTCATACTTAGTGGTGGAACACTACCTGGAAAAAGGATGGCTATGAAGAACTTAGGATTTGTTCTAGACAGATTGATGGTTACCTTTGAGGCTTTTCTCACACATCTAATAATGACTAATGTTTCACCCAGAAGCTGGTGTATTTCCCAAGGTGTAACATGTAAGGAAGGTTCTTATCATAAAATAGGAATATCTAAAATAGTTCTCATTAATAGGTATCATCCCACATGCCTTTAAAGGATGTCGTCCCCCATCCACCTCCTCTCTATATATAATAAAGAAAAAACAAATGGAGAGAAAATACAATGAGTTGAAGGTTAAGGCTTGGGAAAAGTATTTTAGGTCATGTGGGAAATGTAGGTATCTCTAACGGGGCTATGGATGCTTGCTAACAATGGAGCAAGGTTGTGATACCAAGGTAACTCACTCAAGGCTATGTATTCTCACTGACAAAAGAGAAACACCAGAGAATATGAATACTTAGCTTGACTTTCAACATTCCTTGCATATAGTTACCTTGTGATATTGCACTGGCCTCTGAGGGAGAACTAAGTCGGTAATAAACTGCATACTTCCACCTTGCAATTTTAACTAGTAATCTACTCAAAATGAAAATGAACACTCATCTAGCTTATTTGAAACAAAAGGTCCAGTGGGACCCCCTGGGATGAAGCTTGGATGCTTCATCAAGGTAAAAAAAATTAAAATAATTAGTAACTATCTTAATGTTTGTTTGTAGAGATTCATGATTTCTCTAAGTATGTTGTCAATTGTTGAGCTAGAAACAACCCCCCATACTATTTTTTTACTTGAGCTTATGATGGAAGAAAAATAGCATGGGCTCCTCCTTATTATGGATTTATGGACCCTCGTGAATTTTATTGTACATTGTCTTCCTTTACTTTGAAGTTTTTGGTTATGAAGCTTGTCCTATTTATTTTCCCTTTGAAACTCAAAAGACTTCTCAAAGGCATACTTTGATTTTTTCCTCAACCACTGAGCAAGTTGTTTTGCCCCTTAGACATTTTTCTAAAAACTTGTACAAAACTTTATTTTTTTTTATCTTGTATAGATTTTATTCATTGCAATGTATCGCACTTAAACTTCATTTTTCCACTACATAGTGCATATCACACCTAAATTACATTTGGCCATGATACAACATATATCATACCTAAATTACATTTGGTCGTGACATATCACGTCATGGAAAATTTATCATTATCGTGACAAAGGGAAATTTCTAAGATAATGCCTTTTCATATTCCTTGTTATTGCATCCTTTCAATGTTTCTTTCTTTGTGATGTATTGCATCAACCAAAGTTTTCCTTCACCCTATGTATTGCATGAAAATTTATTTCTACTACACAACTCATTGACCCATTTTTTTTTCCTTTCTCCCGACATATTGCAAGGAAACATTTACGCGTGCAATGCATCAAATCTCCCAAAAGTTTCTACAAGCATGACATATCCCTAAGAAAACCATTTTTGGTGTGACACATTGTATGAAACAAATTTTTTATCTTTTGTGGTTTATTGCACCAAAATAATTGTGTGTGATATGTCACAGTTCCCCAAATTTCTACCCTATATGATGATATCTCTTTTATAGCATCACATCAAAGTTCATTTCCATGTAATACATCAATTTGACCCTTTATGTGATGGGTTTTTAATTTTTTTTAAAGGGTTTTGAAATGCAAAAAGATATTTTTCAAGTTATATAACAACACATTGGTTCATTTGTCAATACCATTATCACTCGAACACATGTCTTGAGATCTAATACTGATGGAGTGCATGATATCCCAATGCACCCAACGACCATTTGGATTCACGTTGGCAATCACCAATCAACATCCATCATGTATGCATCCATTCATTGGGATTTGGGGTTTCTTGTACTTGTAATATTTTTATTTTAGAAGGAAAATGAATCTACAATGGCCCATAGGATCCAGACACCTATCCAAGATTCCTTGAATTACTGATAGGGTTAACCAACAAGGATTTTGTCCCCAACTACCCAAGTTTTATACACGGCCCAACCAGGGAAATTATCTTCTCATAATCGAAACCCACCCCATCAACCTAGTAAATCCGTCATACACATCGATAGGAAAGAAAATGCAATGGTTCCCTCATTTGATATGATGTAAATTCCCATGCTCACCCCCTTTTAATTCACCTATGGTCCAAATTCAATCCAAAGACCTGTCACTTTGGCCAAACTAGGTTTAGGATCATATTGTCTCGCATGGTTCAAGGATGTAATTTAACTGGAAAATTTCCCATCACAAGGCAATCTAGCTAGCAAATAAAACTAACACTCTATCCTACCCATCAACAAAGAGATTTGAAATACGAAAGAGTTTACCCATTTGATTATAAATGATCAAATTTGAAGGGTGGCATTGATTTTAAAATTCCAACTCTATTCGCATATGCCTCACCCTCTTTGAGTTTCAAATAAAACGTCCAAGGCACCATCCATCAAATATAACAGATGCCCCTCCCACTCTTAATACAAGTAAAAACCTACGACAAATACCATAGAGTGCATAGACAAGGAGAGGGGATTTTATTTCAAAATAAGGGATTAGTAAAAATCATGACTCTTTTTCAAGGCTCAAATGGTTGACATAGCCATCTTATTAGGTGAAAAACCTTACCATCTCTTTTTTCCCAGTGAATCTCACATGAGATCATTAATGGAACCTTCCTTACCCCCATTTTTCGATTCTTTAAGAAATATTAGTGACAATATTTTTGAGGGAAAACCTTTGAAACACCATTGGATAGTGCAAGAGTCCTTCTTGAATATGGACATGAATAATAGATAGGATGGTTCTCTGAATCCTTGATATTTGGCTCCACATAGTATTTTTTTGGTTCCTTTCAAAAACTAACAATGTTAATATACGATGTTGTTGACATGGGTCAAGCATATGACCTACATATGGAAACCAAGAAAGCAAAAAAAAAGAAAGGGCACATTATCAAACTGATCCCAGATAGAGAAGAGGAGACAGAGGTAGAAGTTGGCACTCCAGACCCAATTTACAATGACAGTATCTGTTGTATGGATTCTAGTGTGGTTTACAAATGGGGGGAGATATATTAGATGTTTCGACAAGATACATATCTAGAATTTCCACTCCTCTACAGAGATAGTGACCTTGATGAAGGTGTCTATCAAATGATAAATCATTCTCAGTTGCACAAATTAGTCACACACTTTGTCGTGTTCCCATGTGTAGAGGCCATTTCATGGATCGTCTACTAAGATGATGTAGACAATGGGTTTATCAAGGATACCCAAGGCAAGGGAATTTCATCATTCCATACCTCTATCATACACAAGTATTACAAACTCCCCCTATAATAGGTTGAATTCATCGATGATTGAATGTTACAGTTCCCATATGACTATAAATAAGTATTGAAGAGTTAGTGTGCACCTGGGACAATGTTCAGGGAAAGGAAAGCAACAACCTACCCCATGAATCTATTAAGAACTCCATACAAATTTGATGTATCCATATTATGTTGAATCTATAGAGAGGAAGATGCCCTAAACTTCAAATAATCATGGATTCCTTTGATATTCACAATCACTAAAAATGACACAATTTTTAATTGGGTTGTTGTCCTCTCTACCACTTTGGAGCAGACTATATCAACAACTAAGCATACAACACCAAGAAACACCATATGTTTCATATGTCATC
>JZKD02S0735304.1:247742-265250 GCA_000966675.3 Picea glauca | reverse complement strand
CCTAAAGCCGACATAAATAAAATAACATTACTAATCTAATATGCCCCAATTAAGTGGTAATGAGCCAATATTAGGGCTTAACATGACCTCTAACGACTATATTGCTTCGCCATGGGGAAGTGACCTATGTCATTGTTATGATATCCTAGCGAAGCTCCAATTCTGCAAAATTTCTTTCAGCGAGGTACCCTCGGGAACCTACTGTAGCTTTTCAATCTTAGCCTTCTTCTTATTCAACTTTCTAGCCTTTTTCCCAGTGATCTTCGTCTCCATGGTTATTTTCCTATTCTGATTCTTATTTTCCTTGAACATAGGCACTTCGTACTGTTGAAATTCTTTCCTAGAACTCTGGGGTAATACCTCTTCCTTACCATGAGTAGGTACTTCAGTCATCTATGAGTTCTCAGATGTTCTTATAGCTTCGACATCTAGGTTTCTAGCGCTGAGTAGATTTGATCTATTCTTCGGTTCCTCAATCAACTGTGCAATCTTTCTAGTCATAAAATCTTGTAACTCTTGTCTCTGTTATTCTAAAACCTTTTCTTCTTCCTTATTTTGACCTGGTCTCTTTCAATCCAAGGTTTTCCAAGTAACATAGTAAATGGGGCGTTGTTCTCAATAAGTTTGATAATCTCAAAATCTTCTTATGTCGAAGTTCCATTAGTATGCGTAGATATATGAGTGAGCCTTCCACATAGGTTCACCATTTTTCCTTTGAATATCCATATTCCTCCTAGGGATGGAATCATAGTAGGCATCCCTATATCTTCCCAAGTTCTTTTTTTCATAATATTGACTTGTGTTTCCTCATCCAGAACACATTCAATGTCGAAGTCTCCTATTTGTACTTCAATGCATTCTTTTTCCTTAAATATATTTGATAACCTAACATGTTGGTGGTCATTCAAGGTGTCTTTCAACTGTAATAACATAATCTATAATTATTTCTGGGGTTCTACTATTTCTGGATCTACCTTAGGGTTCTCCTGGTTCAGATTCATTCTTTCAAGCTTAGCAATCATTCTAGGGAAATCCAACACTTCGTGGTCCATAGATTTTCAACAGAGACAACTAGGTTTTCCACCAGGGCATTCCTTAGCCAAATGGCTTGGTTTTCTACAACTATAGCAGAGGGTTAATCCTCTCTTTCTTTTAAATGATCCCCATCTTCTTCTATACTGCGCACCAGGATCATGGTAGCTAGCCTGCAAAAAATTCTTTCTAGGATCCTGCATTCACTTATTAGTCCAAATATTCTTTCTATGCATATATATGACATATCCATCATTATTCTTATAACATATATGCATATCAAACTTTCTTTCAGCTAATAGTTCCCTAGTTTTCAAGCTAGGACAGAACTTATCAATCATACCTAGATCCATGCTTTAGAAACAAAAAATTCACTTATCTTACTTCTATAGAGCACAAAGATTTCAAATCTAAAACATTTAACTATTCTTACCTTTATCAAAGCACAGAGCTTTCAGATCTTACCTCTTTTTTGCAGATATGAATTCTTTTCCTCAGAAAATTTTACTTTTAACTTTCTTAGAGAACAAAGCATTCAGAACTTGCTTCTTTCCTTCAGATCTGGCCTTATTTCTTATATATCATAATTATTCCTTTCAGCACAGAGCTTATAGACCAGTAGAATACTGTGCACTAGGGCACAGATCTACGCATAGATATTTCATAGTTTCTAGATCGAATCTCTGCACGAAGATTTTCTTTCTCAGTTCCTAGCAATCATAGTTTCAGGTCCCGGCAACGGAACCATTTGTTGGCATAGGGGACAGACCCAAGGTTCAACACTACACCAATGCACCTACAAAACCCTAACTACCGGCCCTTTCGGCAACACCTGCAAAGTAGATGAAGTCTCACCCGAGGTAGAGGCAGGGGTGGTTGCGAGACTCAGGTTTCTGACACCTTAGTTGGGACATAGATCTATGATTATATCACTTATACTGCACTTAGCATTGATCATTCATCTACATACATTCCTTATTATACTTCGCAGAAGGCACAGAGCATCACAACATTCACTTAGATCTAAGGTATTTCATCACTTAGCAATAGTAAAACAGATCAGATCCAATAGATTATCACTAAGCATCTTCGTATATATCAGATCTAACATTCATTCATATTTCAGAAGCACAAAGCATAAGTAGATCTATCTAAATACATCAAAGCATTTAGCAAAAGTAGAAGTAAACACATCAAGTCGAAGCACAGCGCAGAACACATAGATTTACGTGGTTCAACCCCACCCTGGGGCTATGTCCACCAACTCTTCTTCTTCTTTATTAGTGTCTTCAATCGGTTACAGCACAGAGCTATCAAAATACCACTCCGCATAGGATAGAAAATCTACACAGCTCACCAGATCCTTCTTCCTTGCACTATATCACAAAGCCTTCTACAATAAATTGCACTTAGCCTCTTATAGTCATGCACAGATAACTTACAAAATCCCTTAGCACTTAGCTTTTAGGCCTAACATCACATAGATGTCGATCTCTTAATTAACTCATTAGCCACCTATTTATACATTACAAAAGTGGGCCTAAACGTGGGTGAACCCATGGGCCGACATCCCTTTCCCGTTACATATTCCCAAAAACCCAAAAAGGGACCCAAAGTGGGCCAAGATCCCGTGATCTCTGCTTCTTCTTGCACGCCTCCTTCATCAGGATGTCGAAGTCTCAAAAATTGTCAAATATGACCAAGTATCTTCCAAAACTTGGTCAAGGGCCAACAGTCATGGATATTGAGTATTAAAACCACACTAGCACTAGTGGACATGGTTTCTTCTCTATTGTCAGAAGAAATGAGAAGGAAGAGCATGGAAGGATCGACCAAAGATGCTCTAGTAGTGAGAGGTCGACCAGTAGATAGAGATAAAGGAAGATTATCTGGTAGAAATTTCAAGTCGAAGGGTATATCTAAATCCCCAGTTCATTCAACGTGAAGATGTTGGAAATGCGGTAAAGATGGCAATTATAAAAAGGACTGCAAGTTAAAGGGAACCGAAGTTAGTGTTGGATCTGACAAGAAGCAATTGATTGAGAGAAAGATGACCCACGATAAGGGAGGTGATGTGTACTTGGCATCGACCAGTACACAGTCAGATCAATATGTTTGGTTGATCAACTCAGGAGAATCCTATCATATGACACCAAATAAAGAATGGTTTTATGAATATGAACGATATGATGGGGGTGATGTGTTCTTGGGGGACAAATCGACAACCAAAATTGTCGAAAGAGGAAGAATTCGACTGATATTGCAGGATGGGAGGAAAAGAACCCTTCCACGTGTGTTACACATTCCGGGTTTGGAAAGAAACCTGATATCTATCAGTAATATGAGTGATGTTGGAGTGCATACTCTATTTCAGAAGGATTTGTGCAAAATGGTCAGAGGTGTGATGGTCTTAATGAAAGGAGTTCAGATTGGTACCCTATACAAGATATTAGGGAATGTCGACTTGACTAGATGCAATAGCATTGTTTCTCTTGAAATAGAATTGATTGTGAATCGACTTGACTCAACTCGAGCCAAGTCAGTTCAAAATGACTCAACAAGACATGATAAAATCAACCTGACCAGGCTATGGCACAAGAGGATGGGACACATTGGAGAAAAGAGACTTCCAGCTATGCAAAGCAAAGATATGGTCGAAGGTTTTCCTTAATGTAGTTTAGAATTTGACTTTTGTGAACATTTCATATATAGAAAACAAAGTCAGGTGAGGTTCCCATTTGAAGCGACAAGGGAAAATGGGATTCTAGAATTGGTGCATAGTGATGTGTTTGGCCTGGATACAGTGCCTTCACATGGTGGATCCTTGTATTATGTCTCCTTCATAGATGATTTTTCCAGGAAGACATGGATATATTTCCTAAGGAAGAAATCAAAGGTTTTTGAGATATTTAAGGAGTTTAAATATCTTGTGGAAACCTAGACATAGTCTCAGAGAAAAGGATTAAAGTGTTGAGAACTAACAATGGTGGTGAATCCTGTGGAAAAGAATTTGATCAGTTCTATAAGAAGTGTGGAATAGCACACCAAAATACCACACCATATACCCCATAGAAAAATGGAGTTTCCGAGAGAATGAACATAACTTTGATGGATAAGGCAAGAAACATGCTCAGTGGTGTTGGGATCGCACAAGAATTCTAGGCGGAGGAAATCGACATTGCAAGATATCTAGTGAATATGTCTCCTTCATCAGTGCTAGTCGGCATGAATCCACATGAGGTATGTTTGGTTAAGAAGCCTTTGGTTTCACATCTCAAAGTATTTGGTTGTGATGCATTTGTGCATGTTCCCAAGAAAAAGAGGAGCAAGCTGAATAAGAAGGCAGTCAAATGTATTTTCATTGGGTACAAAAAAGGAATCAAAGGATATAAGCCTTCGGATCTTGCATTAAGGAGAACATTGTACAGTTGAGATGTGGTCTTCAGAGAAGTCGGAGGTAAGTTTGAGCCTGAGGAAGTTGTTCAAACCAAGAATAATCCTAATACGGTGCAGTTTTGAACTGAGGAACGAAGAAAACAATTCAGATGAGTCGACTGAATCTGAGGAAGAGGTGGAACAACAGACTCTGGTTGTAAGGAGGTCAGGAAGAATAAGAAAACCAGTGAAAAGGTATAGTCTACTCGAATTTTGTTCTGCATTCGTGCTAACTTCCATCAATGATGAGCCCAAGTCAGTTAGTGAGGCAGTTGAATCGATAGAGGGTAAACTCTAGAAGGACGCCATGGTCAAAGAGATGTAATCCTTCAACAAGAATGAGACAAGGGATTTAGTCAAGTTACCTAGTGGAATAAATCTCGTCAGTAGCTAATGGGTATTCAAGAAGAAGATGAATTCCATAGGACAAGTCAAGAATTTCAAAGCTCAATTGGTAGCGAAAGGTTATTCCCAAGTAGAGGGAGTCAACTTCGGTGAGATTTTTTCCCCTGTTGAAAAAATAACTTCCATTAGAGTACTAATGTATCTCGCTACAACATTCAATCTAGAGATAGAACAGATGGATGTAAAGACAACATTCCTACATGGGGACTTGAAATAAGATATCTACATGAAACAACCTGAGGGATTTGTTATAAAGGGAAAGCAAGATCTGGTGTGCAAACTGAAAATATCCCTTTATGTTCTAAGGAAATCGCCAAGGATGTGGTACCATAAGTTCGACACATACATATTTAGTTTGGGATTTGTGAGAAGCAAAGTTGATCACTACATATATTCCAAGGAAGAAGGTGGGTGTTTCATATATGCATCTTTGTATGTCAATGACATGTTGTTAATTGGAAACAACATGGACGCAATAAAGGAGGTGAAGCAGCATCTATCCTCCAAGTTCGACATGAAGGATATCGTTGTAGCTAACTTCATTCTGGGAATGGATATTAAGATATATCGAGCCACAAGAAAGCTCTGGTTGAATCAGACGAAGTATATTGAAACAGGTCTGAAACAGTTCAACATGCAGGATTGCAAACCAATGAAGGTGCCAATTCCTATGGGAGCAAGGGTTATTGTTGAACAGTGTCCAAAGACATGGGAAGAAGTAGAGGACATGGCACGTGTTCCCTATGCAAGTGTTGTTGGTATTCTAATGTATGCGATGGTCTACACTTGACCAAACATTGCCCATGCAGTGGGAGTGTTGAGCAGGTACATGTCGACACCTAGAAAGGAGCATTGGATTGTTCTCAAGAGAGTATTCAGGTATTTGTGTGGCATGAAAGACTATGTTATATGCCACCAAGGAAGACCTGGAGGTCACAATGGTAAATTAAATGTACATGGATTTGTTGACACTAAATGGGTTGGAGATCTAGATCGACAGAGGTCAACCAACGAATATGTATTCAATATGTTTGGTGGAGAAATACATTGGATGAGTAAGCGATAGGTGGTCGTAGCCTTGTCAACAACAGAAGTTGAATACATGGTGGCCACTCATGGAAGAAAATAAGCGGTATGGCTGCAAAGGCTATGTTCGGGAAACGGGTTTGAGCAAAGAGTGATGAAGGTAAGTTGTGAGAGTCAAAGTAAAATATTTCTGGCAAAGAACCCTACTTATCACTTGAATACTAAGAACATTGATGTACAATACCATTTTGTAAGAGATATGGTGGAAAGTAACAAGGTGCTACTAGAGAAAGTAGACACGTTGGAAAACATAGAAGACACATTGTCCAAGTCTGTGAATGTTGTGAAGTTATCTTGGTGTAGAGAGGCAATGGGCATTGCTTTCCTGGGTCTATGAATGAAAGTTAAGGAATCTCTTGTTTCAAAAAATAAGACAACAAGTGGGAGAATGTTGGGTTGCTATATTCTTTGCAATGAAAGACTAGTCGAGGTGAATCAACTGGCAGTCAAAGGTCGAGGTGGATCGACAATAGTCAAGGTTGAGGTGGATCAAAAGAAATTCGAAGGTCGAGGTATTCCACTGGGTAAATTCAAATTCGAATATATCGAATACAAGTCAACCAACAAGAGGTCGAAGTGCGGGTGTGAGATGACCAACTAGAGACTGAATGAAGGTTGACTGGTAGTCGACTAGTAATCCGACTGTAACAAAATCCTAGGATTTGTGGGATTTGTAGCTAATGATCTGCATGGATCTATAACCGTTTTGGCGCACCAAGTATTTAGGGTTTTTCTTGTTGTAAAGCCTATAAATAGGCATGTTGTAAGGCCGTAATGGCTAATGCATGAGTAAATCATAGGTTGTTGGTCATGTAGATGTAAGCCAAATTGGCTATATGGTTATTCTTATGCAGGAAAGAGGGTATGATGTTGATTATGTCTTAGGTGTGGACCAAGGATAGACAAGTAACCTTTTATTCAGATTGAATAAGACAACAAGAGAGCAGAACAATCAAGGAATGTTGGTCTTCCCGATATGGGTTTCCAAGGTAAAATATCTATGTACTGTGTGATTATTTTGTCATTTACGTTCTTGATTAAAATCTTCTTCTCTTATGCTAGGTTTAGTGTGGAAGTGTCTCTCATTTCCTAACAGGAAATGTGTAGCCTCAATGATAAACCACCAGCAACAACAAATGCACATAGAGTACAAGCTTAGAAATATCATAACATATGTGAGTGTCGTACTAATCATAATATACAAGATTGTCCACACAATCTAAAAAGCACCAAGTGGTGCCATGTATGTGAAGCTTCTAATCATAAAACATCAAAATTCCATTTTAATGCATGGAATCAAGCCAGTTTTTGAATAGTCTATCACACAGAAGCCATTGACCAAGCTAACAATTACAGTCGAAGGGATGACTACTACCATCGAGGTCGAGGTCAAGGAGGTCGCAGTCAATTTGGTGGTCGAGGTTGAGGTCACGATCGAGGATGACCATACTGCTAAAAATGATGGAAATATTACCACATCAGTCCATATTTCCCAATGAAAGGTAGAATCTACTTGAAATTATACAATATATGCGGCGTCGATGATCACTCATTAGAAGAGTTCCCAATAGTACTCGAAAAAAATATGACTAGAAAAAATTTAAATCTCCTACACGTAGTATCAAAAGAAGAAGTATTGAATTCAAAAGATTTAAATATCATTGTTGAGCCTCTAAATTGACATCCCCACTACCCTATGATACTCCTCATCTATATCATTTTGGCTTACCTAAGATTGGGTAAACGACAGAGAACACTACCATTAGCCAATGATAAAGTCATAAGGTAAAGTATAATTAATTCATGCATTTTTGTGGTATTATTGAGCTAGGAGATTAAATGTTTCATGTACTAATGCTTCAATTTGCCATGTATAATCTTTGACCTCTAGATAAGTCCAGCCTTCCTGTACCAGCTCAGTTATCTAGTACTTGTGATCCAGATTGCCACTGTCCGAATTCGGTACCAAGCGCACCTTCTATGCAGATCCGGTACTGAATCTCACCTGTCGCGATCTAGTACCAATGGATGTAGACTGTTGTGATCTGGTACCCCATTTTTTCACTGTTTGGATTCGATACCATCTACCTGTCATGATACAGTACCAATTCAGGAAGCTGTATGTACCAAGTTTAGCTCCAGACCGTACCCAAGACAATTGTTGGATGATTATTGAATCATAAATGTTTTAGCAAGGCTATGTTAGGATAGTTTGTTGTTGCTTCATCCTCATGCACTTCGTGTCATGAGGATGAAGCTTAAAATATGTAACCGAATAATTAAATTTAACAATTGACTGATTTGCAAACGATTTCACCTCCTTATGTTTCATGACTAAGACAGTTTAAATAGTCATGGCAAGGATGGTGGAGGTAGTAGAGAGTTAGAATAGTACAGCATGTGAAACGGCGTTACATTATAGAACATATTATGGGTGAATATTAATATAAGGATGTCATTTGTCTCCATGTCTTGATCATCTATGATTGAATGTGACTTGAGTTGTTAGCATAGTTTGATCCTAAGTTTTGAAGTTTGAATAAGAGTAATGTGTGGGTTGAAAGCAAGCTTACTGTAGACTCTAGTCATTGGCCTGTTGAAGCAGCAAGGGCCCACTGCCCAACAATGGTCAACATCTTCATAGATTAGTATTAGCATTTGATTTCAATAGTGTAAGTGTTAGATTAGTTGAAGCTTTAATTCTTTCATATGATAATAGTATAGTTTAGACCAGGATTTCAATTATATGATTTCTTAGAGATCTTTACTCACTATGTTTTGCATATGCTTTGTTTCTGTTTTATGAATTTGATTTTGTCTCATGGACATGAATGTTGGCAGCAATAGTCAGACATATTTGCAGGAGAACTAGTGAAGTTCACAACAATACATTGTGAACCATAGCATACTTAATATATTGACTGTTGAACTACCCATGCTATGTCTTGATGATTGATGTGTGATTTCCTTTCAGAAGTGTGATTGCATAGTTAGTTTTCTGGGTCAGACAGCAGAGTTGATCTGTCAAAAGAACTCCATCTCATACTTGCATGTGCCATAATGGAGTAGATAACCTCTCTGTGAAAGACAACCAAAGTGTGTTTTAGTTTGCTAGTTTGTTTTGTTTCCAGCATACATAATCTAGAATATTTCTATACTCATGACATTAGAATTACCTTTCTTACTGGTGTCTTGTAACTCTATTGATTACGAATTCCAAATTGATAATTAATGAGTGCATTATACTAAACATATAAGCAGCACAACATTTTGGCATCGTTGTCGGGGAGTTGCAAACGGTAGGAAGTGATTTTTAGCTTAGATTATTTGCATAAATTTTGAATGATTTTAAAAGCTACTTGAGAGAGGAAGATAAAAAGTTTAAGATGTGAGTGAAGAGCCACACGACCACTAGAGTGGGGTTCTCTGAAACCAGGTTGCCATCTTACCTTCTAGATAGAATTAGGATTTCAATTCAGTTAAGAATCAAATTTCCATTTTATGCATAGATATAGGGATAACAAGGGTAGATTTGTAAGCTCTAAAGATTCAAAAACAAAAACCCCCACTAATCCAACTAACACTGGTGCAGGAAAAATTCCACTGGGATAAAATTCAAGGGGAGCCAACGAGGCTCCAGAAGAAGAACCTAAAACAGAAGAATCAACATTGGGGTAGGCAGAACATGAATCTGTTGAACATTTGGGAGACGTAGAAAATCCATTTTCTAAACCATGAATGGCAGAAGAAGAAGGAAATCCATCCATAGAGACTGAAACTTTTGGGTTCCCAATCTTGGATATTTCCATAAACATCAGCATGAAAAATATCCCACTATCATCGTTACCCACTTTTAGAGGTATGTCAACTGAAGATCCAGATTTATTTTTATTCGAGTTTGACATATTATGTAGAAGCTATAACTACTCATACGATGCCCAAAAACTTAATCTCTTTCCTGCTACAATGAAAGATTCAGCCTTAAGATGGTTCATGAGCTTAGGAGAAAATACAATCCTCTCTTTGGATCAGATGAAAGACACATTTTTATGGAAATACCAAGACTATTGTAAGGATAATGCTAAAAACAACATTTTTAAAATGCAGCAAACAGAAGATGAAAGCCATGAAGACTACTTAGAAAGGTTCTTATACAACTATCATAAATCAAAACTATTCACCATAGACCTAGCTGTAGTAAGAACTGTATTCTTGAAAGGTCTTAGAGATGACTACATAGAAGTTTTAAAATTGTTGAGTTCAGGAGATGTACACAAAAATCCTTTTGCAGAGATTGCAGAATACTGTAGAAGATACTCAAGAGGACAAGCTAAAACAGGCAAAGGACTAAGAGATTCTTTTAGAAGAAATACAAAACAAATCTCAGGGACTGTCACCAGAACTGAGTTAGGAAACTTATTGGAGAACTTTAAAACAAACATCTTGAGCACAATCAATAGCCAGTTAGATACTCTAAAACTAAAAAAGAAACAAGAAGAAGAGGCTACCTTAGCAATATTTTGTCATAGATGTCAAAAGAAGCACAGTGAGAAGGAATTCCCATTAAATGTCATAGAAATCTATGGCATCTGTACACTAGAACACCCCACATCTAAGTGTCTGAATTTCCTTGAGCTACAAGCCATGTATAGGGGAGGAGGAGTCTCACAAGAACAACCATACCCTTCCAGAAGACCTTGGAGAGCCCAAAACCACAATACATTTTATGACCCTAATGCACAGTATCAACAACAACAATGGGGTCCTTCTCCAATGACCTATCCATAATGGACACCTCAACAAGCTCAAACTCAACCTTGGCAACAAGGTTGGAGGGGACCTGTGTATGGAAATCCCTCTTACCCTACATATCCACAGTATCCTGCAAACATTTCCCAATCACTACCTAGATTCAACCCACCACAGATGCAAGCTTTACTCCCACCTCCTATACAACAACAATTTACAACCCCCTTGAACCCCAACCAGCAGCAGCAAGCACCTATAAATGCCAATCAACAGCCACAAAACCAAGTTTCCCACAACCCTCTGAAACCAACAGCAATCCCTACCCAGCCAATCCCTAACCCCAATAATTGAACCACCCACCCGGTGCAAAATACAGAAGTTCAAACCTTTCCCACCTATGAAATTCAACTACGATTGGGGAAAGCTGTAAACCAATCAAATCCTGCAGTAATAATTCAGGAAGAAAATGATAATTATTCTGAGAAAGAAAACACTCAAACCACCCCTGCAGAAGAAGAGACTTCCCCTCCTATTCCAAGCATTTCCCAGTCTATAGGAGTACCTCAACAAATTAATCTCCCACCTTACCCTGAAACACTATTAGTGAAGAAACCTAACCCACCCTTGCACAGAGATATAGAGGATGAATTACGAAATGTATGCATAAAAATACCTCTGTTGCAAGCCATTAAGGATATCCCCATATATTCCAAAACTGTAAGGGGTCTTTGCATTAAAAAACCAGGAAGGAAGAAGAAGGAACCTCCCCTTGTTTAGGTGGTGGGACAATTATCTGAATTTATTTCTGAAATGCCATACAAATATAATGACCCTAGAAACCCAGTAGTCACTATTGAAATTAATGGTATTTCTTTACCAAACACACTCATTGATTTGGGTGCAACAATTAATGTAATGCCTTTTGACACTATGGAAAATCTCCAAATCAACTAGTTAATACCAACCCAAACCATGATAGAATTGGCAGATAAGTCAGTCATTAGCCCTGCAGGAAGCCTAGATGATGTCACAGTCACTCTAGATTCTTGGGAATATCCAGTAGACTTTTTAGTCATCTATTCTAAATCATCCTCTAAACCAGGACACAATGTGGTTCTTGGCCGCCCTTGAATGTCCACAGTAGATGCCTTTATCAATTGTCAGTCTGGTGAGATGACTATATCCAATGGCACAGATAGCCAAAAACTTGTTCTCTTCCCTCCTGCCTAGTCGGCATAGGAAATACCTGTTTGGTTAGAAAACCCTTATGGAGAGGAAGATTGTATCAGAACCCTGTTAACACTTGAACAAGTAAGAGGAATGCAAGAACAATCATATGAACAAATCTTAAGTTTATTTTTGGCTAATACAAATTGCATTGAATACCCGAGGTCTTTTGCAGAATTGCCACACATTTTCAGTTCCGAATTTCAACAGACTTGGCATCCTGATATCACTCAATTATATACTTTATCACCAGCTTCCTCAGAAAAGGAAGAAACTACTGAACTTGTTGATATTAGCCCAGGAAAACCTCTGTATATCAACTCTAGTTTAGAACCAGAACAAAAGACGCAAGTAATTGAAATGCTCCAAAGACAATTTGATGCCTTTGCTGGGATTATGAAAACATGAAAGGCATTCACCCTGACACATGCACACATAAAATCTACACTAATGACCAAATTAGACCAGTTAGATAGCCTCAGCGAAGGATGAATCCAGCCCTTAAAGATATTGTAAAAGAGTAATTGCAAAAACTCCTTCAAGCCAATCTCATATACCCCATTTCAGATAGTCAATGGGTGTCTCCACTTGTCATAGTTCCCAAGAAAAATTGTAAGTGGAGAATATGTGTAGACCTTCGGGAGTTGAACAAAGCCACCCATAGGGATTATTTTCCCTTACCATTTATTGATCAGAAGTTGGATACCTTGTCCAGAAAGAAGTATTTTTCATTCCTGGATGGGTTTAGTGGTTATAACCAAATACAAATAGCACCCGAAGACCAAGAGAATACCACTTTCACCTGCCCATGGGGAACCTATGCTTATAGGGTTCTTCCTTTTGGACTTTGCAATGCCCCATCCACTTTTCAAAGGGTTGTCCTAGCCATTTTCTTTGACTTGACCAATGATTGTGTGGAAGTCTACATGGATGACTTTACAATCCATGGAGAAGACTTCCAGGAAGCTTTGACCAGTCTAGAAAAAGTCTTGATTAGGTGTAAGGAAACTAATATTTTCTTAAGAAATGAAAAGTCAAAAATCATGCTCACTGATGGTATTATTTTGGGACATCACATCTCTGGTTCTGGAATGAGAGTTGATCTAGCAAAGATTTATATTATCACACAAATCAGAATACCTTCCTCACAAAAGGAAGTTCGCAACTTTTTAAGGCATGCTGGCTACTATAGAAGATTCATTCCAAATTTTACAAGCCTAGCTACCCCTTTATTCAAGTTATTATCTAAAGAAGCCGAATTTAAGTGGGATGATGAATGCCAAATATATTTTGAGATTCTAAAATAGAAATTGTCAACTACCCCCATATTAAGAGGACCAAATTGGTCCCTTCCTTTTCATATCTGTACTGATGCCTCAGATATAGCCCTTGGGGAAGTTCTTGTACAAAGAGAAAATTAAATGTCCTATGCTATTTACTTTGTCAATAAAAATCTATCTCCAACTGAAGTTAATTATACGGTCACAGAAAAAGAATTTCTAGTTGTAGTCCATGCTATCAATAAATTTAGACACTATATTACAGGATATCAAGATTTTGTACACATTGATCATTCAGCCATCAAATTCTTAATGAACAAACCTGTAAAAAATCTTAGAGTTACAAGATGGTTGTTATTATTACGAGAGTTTAATATCAACATTATTGATAGACCTGGTAAGGATAATCTTGTGGCTGATTTCTTATCTATAATGACTCATCTGGGAGATAACGCACCAGTAGAAGATAAATTTCCTGATGAAAAATTGTTTGTTATTTCTACATTCACTCCTTGGTATGCAGATGTAGCTAACTATCTTGTGACAGGGAAGATGCCTCAGAAATTGTCTCCCAGAGAAAAACAGAAAGTAATTCAGCTAAGTGCAAACTACATGTGGCACGATGATTGCCTCTACAAAACATGACCAAATTTGGTAATCAGGAGATGTGTAAGGGAAGATGAAATTCATGATATTCTGCAAGCCTACCATGATGGTCCTTGTGGAGGACACTTTGCAAACAAGAGGAACACGTACAAAGTTTTGCAATCTGGTTACTATTGGCCTCATATTTTCAGAGATGCTAAAACCTATGTATCCAATTGTGATGAATGCCAACGAATGGGTAAGCCTACTGCACGAGACCAAATGCCACTTCAAGCCCAAGTAGTTATTGAGACTTTCGAGAAATGGGCATTATATTTTGTAGGGCCCATTAACCCTACATCTTAAAAGGAAAAATATATACTTGTATGTACTAACTATGTGACTAAGTGGGTTGAAACAAAAGATTTACCAACTGCAAGTGAACAATCAGTGGTAGATTTCCTTTTTAACGACATCTTTACTAGATTTGGTGTACCTTGAGAAATTTTGACTGATTAGGGAACTCAATTTACCTCTCATCTAGTCAAAGTTGTTACAGAACAATACCAAATAAAACACAGAAAATCTACACCCTACCATCCACAGGCAAATGGACAAGTAGAATCTACAAACAAATTTATTGAGTCCATTCTTACCAAAACAGTACAGCTACACCATAAGGATTGGGCTGACAGATTACTAGAAGCTATATGGGCTTATAGAATCACCTGAAGGAATACAACATGACATACACCCTACGAGTTGGTGTATGGGAAGCAGGTGCTTCTTCCCATAGAATTCCAGATCAAAACCTTCAGGACTGTAGTACAAGTTGGCATGAACTTGGATGAAGCCCAAAAAAAAAGACTCTTGCATCTTAATGAGTTGGAAGAAATTAGGTAGGAAGCACTTCAAAGAACCACCCTCATTCAAGAGCAGAGAACAAAATGGCATGACAAGTATCTCAAAAAGAAAAAATTTCAACAAGGAGATTGGGCCCTGTTGTATGACAGCAGATTCAAGAACTTCAAAGGTAAGTTAACTACTCATTGGATGGGACCTTATGAAATTGACACTGTCCATGATAATAGTTCAATCAGGATAAATACAATTGACGAACAACAGACACCACTACTTGTGAATGGTCATAGGTTGAGAATTTATAATAAACCCCTGTCAAAAGAGGAATTTCTTACTCGTATACTACAGAATTTATATGTGCAGGTGATCAGTAAGGAAGGAGACCTCCCTACTGATCCACATTGATTGATTGGTTTATTAGAAAATTTTGTACATAGGTGTGGATCGAGTTTTGTTAATAAGCTGAAGGTAACAAGAGATTCTTACCTCCTTTTCTTTTACTCTCGCAATTTTTTTTGTAAGTAGATTTCTATAATTTATTTGATCCTTSACAAACTTGCTAAACATCAGTTTGTAGGCATCAACAATACCCTGTTTTGATCTAGTACCAACAATATTTCTTTGGTACCAGAAATCTTGTTCTGTTCCGGTACCAGCAATCCTGTGTTGGTCTGGTACCAGAAGTTTTCCTTCATACGGTACTATCAGGACACCTTACCTAATTGACAAGGCATGCTAAGAATATTTCAAAATCTTATCTCAACTAATATGAAGTATGAAGCCATGCAACAACCACTTAAGCTGGAACCAAGAAGCCGAATGCAGCATCAAAATGCTATCCCTTGTGAAGCAATAATTTCTTTTGGTTATGTTGCCAACTAAAGGGAAGTATCTTTAATTTATTTTGGTTATGTGGCTAGATAAAAGGAAGTATTTTAATTTCTTTTGGTTTTGTTGCTTGAAAAGACAAAAAAAAAGGACACAATCTTTACCTATGGTTGTTCAAAGAACCATAATCTGCTTCAAAGACTAGAAGTTTCTTTTATCCAATATTTCAGCATGATTAAAGGGACAAAAGTATATTAGCCTGCAAGTAACTATCTCACCCTAACTAGACTTCAATAGTATTCATTGGATTATCTTTACTAAAGAGTAACATATGAGTATATGAACACTCTCTATCATGGGCACACTAGGAAAATTTTTATGGAAGAGGATGTATCAGTACTCTAAGGAAACTTTAGGTCATTCTCTTATGGACAAACTTAGAAAAAATTATACATCTGGATCACTCTAAAGAAATAATGTGCATAAAAAGTTTATTTTTTCTTCAGACAAATCTTTAAAAAGACATTCAAAAAAGAGAATATACTTTCCAACCCAATACCATCCCAGCCTGTAAAAAGGTTTTCAGATGAGCCTCCCCTATCACTCTTTAATAAAAATCAAAATAGATGACTATGGACAAGAAGCCTTTGATGGAAAAAGGGTTTAAGAGACTAACCCGTGGGGATACTGAACAGGTCTGCTGGCAGCGGGTACCGGTTTGTGGTATGACTAGGCAAACCCATCAGGGTACTGAACATGCATGTTGTCAATGGGGAATTCTACCTAGGGAAGGGATTTCTCACTAATTATCACAACTACCCCACCGGAGTACTAAACAGGATTGTTGGCAGTGGCTTCTGGTTGAGAAATGTCTCATCTATACTTGTCTGATTGGAAAAATCACTTTTGTCATCTAAAAAATGAACACTATAAGCAAAGGTCACTGTTGACATTTATGAGATACAAATTCCATATTAACAAGTGACGTAATTACTACAATCAAATGTCCATTTGAGAATTACCCTAAGTCAACTTACCAGTCTGGCATCTAAAGCCTGCATTACCTAAGAAGGCAACTTCTTAAAAGTGGATCCCTAACTAGGGAGTCTAATCTACTTATACTATGAAATTTATCTATAACATATAATGATAGTAAATCTCTGAAGCAAGTTAGTTTGGATATGTTCTTCCAGCAAACATATAAAAACCTCCATGTTTTCACTGCTGAATGTTTCCTTTGTCAATAAATCATCAAAAGAAGGGCAATTTCAATTTTTAGGCATGTGACCATATGCTAAATGTACTTCTAGAATTTGATTTGGTTTCTTTTCTCTTATCATATTTTCTCCATCATGATGCAGGGTGTTGAATCTTCTTGCATAAGGTTATGCAACATCCTTGGCATGGGGGAAGGTCAAAGAGCTCCTTCAGAACTCTTTTTCAGACTCACATCTCACCTTGAGAAACCAGCATAATCACCCTACAACCCTGCAGAACCAAATACAAAAGAAGATAAGCACAAAATAAAGAAGTACAGGAAATTCCAGTACCAAGCTTTCAGAAAACTCCAGCCTAAAAAGATGAATTCTGACAATCTACAAGCAGTCACATATGCTATGGGTATTGATCATACAAAGGTAAAAGCAAAGGTAACATGGTATTTATTTTCCTCTGCTCATAAAACTACAATAGTAATGAAAATATATACTAGATCTTATGACCTTAGTATTAAAACCATGCACCGATCCCTCATACCCATATGCCTAAACTTAATCAATCCTCTCATAAGTGCTCAGAAATGGTTGAGGGAAAAATCACATCAAAGCATGAATATGAAGCATGTCTAGTAATGATAGGCCACGAAAGTACTTTTTCCTTAAGAAAATCATGAACTTATCGTGTGTCATGAACCATGATCCAACATCAAATTCACCACCTGGAAGTCCAATCACCTATCCCAAAATGATGCTTTGACACCCAACGTCTTGTCCTCATCATTACATTAATGGGTAAAAATGAA
>JZKD02S0735304.1:179579-208843 GCA_000966675.3 Picea glauca | reverse complement strand
GCCTTATTCTATTTTATTGAAAGGTCTTATTAATATTGACCTTTATTACATCCAAATACATTGATCTACCTATGTGCGGGTTAGGACCTTAACAGGGATAGTTTGCTTATCATAGGTTAAATATTAGTTGTCAATTCCTCTTGCTTTCAATTTAGTAGATTTCCTTTTGTAAATTAGAAATAGTTTTGAAGTTTGAATTAAGAATAGAGTTCGCTTGCCTCTTATCTTAGTTAGTTGTTCAATGAGTAGTCTTAATTAGTTTACTTGCAGTAGAAGTTATCCTAGGTTAGTTAGTTGTTTACTTGCTTCAATAGGTTAATTGTTTACTTGTCTGTTCTTGCTTTGATAGTATAGTTGCTTGTTTATTTACTTGCTTTCACAGGATAGGTGTTTATTGAACTTAGGTAGGCTACTTAAAGTAGTATGTTGTTTCTATTTGTTTATTGTTGTTTTTGCTTATTGTTATGATTGAACTAGTTTGCTTCAAGTAGGCTTTTCACTTGTTTTCCTAGAACTATCCATCGATCCTTGGTTCAAAAGTACTTAGGTTACATAGTTTGAGTTTCTTAGTAGGGTTTTCTCATCAGGTATCTTTGCTTGAATATATTAGCCCTTAGATAGCCACTTCCTTAGTTAGACTATACTACTACCAGCCCTTCTACCTTGGCATATATTTTTCTAGAACTCCAAGTTTACTTACCCTGGGTTGACAATTTAATTGAGGGATTTTAGTGTGTTTTTAGTGCATATATAACACCCACCATTTTTGGCATCATTGTCGGGGAGTTGTCTCAAGGTAGGAAATATTTAGGAAATAGATCATTTTTAGACCTTAGCATTAGATTAGTTGTGGGGGAACTTTAAGACAAGAGATAAGAACCTGCACATCTGCTATTGCAGGCTCCCCCAAACCCAATGGTAGTTTTTCTTTTTCTTTTTGTTTTCTTTCATGAATAGACCTAGAGATCCAAAAGGTAGATACATTAAATCTAAATCATACCTTTCAACCAAGTTTCCTTCTGACCTTTTTAGGGGAAGGGACGTTCCACTTATAAAATCCGTAGACTGATACAGAAAAATAGGAGCTAGCTCAACTCAAAGAGATAAAGTAGTCTTTGAAGAGACTAACACAGGGAGAACTATAGAACAAGAAATTGAAGCATCAATCATATTGGGATAGGAGGCAAGACCACTCGAGCCTTCCGCAGAACCAAACAATACAACCTTTGCTTTTACACCACCACCAGGAGATCTTAACTTTGAGGACATCATAGACCCTGAACAGGTGAATAAATTGTTTAGTAGTTCAGCCAATGTAATTATCTCTCAAATTAACACAAAAAAATTGGCACCAGTAATCTCATCCGGCTCGAGCAGAGTCCCAGACATCCAATCAGTAGGAAGACCTTTCCATCAAGGGGAAACCTTATTCTCTTCAAAGATAAAACCACCTGGGTACTCTCTTTTTGGAAATCAAACCAACATGGATGATCAAGAGGATCATAACAATGTAATACCATTGGGAGGAAGAAGAAACTAGAAACCAAACCGAAACTACCTTCAGATTTCCAATTTTGGACACCACCCCAAATGTCAACATGAAGAATATTCCTCTTTTAGCACTACCTACCTTTTATGGTAAAAACAGTGAAGATTCAGACACCTTTCTATTTGAATTCAACATCTTGTGTAGGAGCTATAACTACGTACAATATGCCCTGAAACTAAACCTCTTTCCTACCACCCTCAAAGACTCTGCACTAAGATGGTTCATGGGGTTGGGAGAATCCAGTATTAGGTCTTGGGAAGCCATGAAAGACGTTTTTCTTAAGAAGTGACAAGACTATTGCAAGAACAAAGAGTCTCGTAATGACATCTTTAAAATCCAACAGTTAGAAGATGAGACCCTTGAAGATTATATGGAAATATTTGGTTATATCTCCCAGAAGTCAAAATACCATGACCTTCCAGAGGATGCAGTTAGGGATCTTTTCCTTAAGGGAATTTCAGAAGAATATCTAGATATGCTTAACCTGATGGCATCAGGTGACATCTCCCATAAACCATTTTTCGAAATATGTGAAATGTGCAAAAATTACTCAAGGAGTAGATCCAAAAAAGGAAAGAATGCTCGGGACCCTTATAATAGAAACTTCAAACCAGTTAGTTCAGGTGGTATCACGATAGCAGAGATAGGGATCCTTTTAGAAAACTTCAAGATAGATATCTTAAGCACAATAGGTTCCTAGTTGGACACCCTTAAAATTAAAAAGAAACAGGAGGAGGAAAATGTTGGAATGTGCATATATTGCCCAAGATGCAAGAGGAAGCATTCCTCAAGGGAATGCCCATTAGATAACATTTCAGTTTGTGGCTTATGCACGGAAGACCACTCAAATGAAAAATGTCCCTCATTGTTCATTTTATTAGCCATCTATAGCAGTGGAGATCCTGGGGAGTCTTCTTACGCACCTAGGAAGCCATGGAATCCTAGGAACTAGCCCACATACCCAGACCTACAATCTCAAGTTCCACCCTATTATCAACAACAACAATAGTGGAACTCACCAGGTTGGCAAAACTGGTCCACTCAATACCAACATCCTTGTCTCCAAGGATGGAGAGGATGACTTAACCAAGGAAACCCTCAAGCTCCACCTATCCCTATGTCCAACCACCCTTATCCTCAGTTCCCACTGAACACTCTGCAGCTTCTACCAAGTTTTGTTCCACCATATTTACCTCTTATTCCACAACAACAACCGCTAAAATATCATAATTAAATCTCCCCGAGACCGACACTATTACCAACACAACCAGTGTCGAATCCCAATAATAAGCCCCCTCAACCTCTTCATAATTTTTATATGTAGACCTTCCTCACATATGTCAATACTCTTGTTCCATTACAAGAAATTCATCTAAGATCGAGAAAAGTTCTGGATATGCAGAGACCTTTAGTGGTTATCCAGGAAGAAGAAGAAGAAGAAACCACCAAACAACCCACGGATGACACTAGGTGAGAAGATAATATTATTCCTAAGAACCAAGAACCCAAGCTTCCCCAAAATGAACCTTCACAAATTACGAAGGTCCCTCCTTATCCAGACAGATTGGTAATTGAGAAACCTACCACTCGACCGGAATTTGACATCTTGAATGAATTGAAGAATATTTGTGTCAAGATTCCCTTTCTTCAATCCATTAAAGACATTCCAATCTACAGTAAGGTAGTCAAAGAATTGTGTATTAAGAAAACAGGTAGGAAGAAAAAGGACCCTCCTACAGTACATTTGGTAGGAGGACTTTCTGAGTACATATCAGAGAAGCCAAAACTAGAAAAATATGGGAACCCAGGAAACCCCGTAGTGACCATAACCATTAATGAGGTCTCCATTGGAAACACTCTCATAGACCTAGGGGTATCCATCAATTTTATGACCACTACTACCTTGGAACAATTACAGTTACAACCTCTTCTTCAGCCTACCCCAACCATTTTGGAATTAGCAAATAATACTAGGGTTATACCTGAAGGAATTTTAGATGATATCATGGTTACTTTAGCCTCATGGGAGTACCTAGTAGATTTTCTTTTCATTCACTCAAATGATCCTACCAAAGGCCATCCCATGATTTTGGGAAGACCTTGGCTAGCCACAGCCAATGCATTTATTGGTTGTAGAGAGGGAGAAATGACCATCTCAAATGGACTCTCTATCCAGAAGCTCACCATTTACCCTCCAGCTCAACCTATTATGGAGAATTCATGGTGGCTTGAATGTCCATACGAGAACAAGGACTAGGAAGAACCCATATTTCCAAGTGACCATGCCTAGGCACTTCAGGAGCACACAACAGAAAATGTGTTAAACCAGTTTATTTCTGCTATCACATGTGTGGATTTTCCATAGTATTTTCCCCAATTTTAGTACATGTTTGGGGAATAATTTCAGGAACAATTGGACCCATCCATTTTTCCTTCGACATATTTTATCTTCGAGATAGATGAGTCTGCCGTGTCTTATCCTATGCCCTACAATATTAGTCCAAGGAAATGTTTACATATAAACTCCGGGCTAGATGCAAACCAATAGAAACAATTAGTAAGTATCCTTAAAGAGCAATCAAGAGCATTTTCCTGGGAATACACTGACATGAAGGGTATACACCCTGACACATGCATCCATCACATATATACCCAAGGGGAAGTAACACCTGTTAGGCAACCCCAGAGAAGGATGAACCCAACACTCAAAGATATAGTCAAGGAGGAGATCCAAAAGTTGTTAAATGTTGGATTTATTTATCCCATCTCTGATATTGAGTGGGTATCCCCACTTGTAGTGGTTCCAAAGAAAGTGATCGGGAAATGGAGAATTTGTGTTGATTTCTAGGAACTCAACAAAGCCACTCTGAAAGATTACTTTCCTCTCCCTTTCATTGACCAAGTTCTAGATACCTTGTCTGGAAAGAAATATTTTTCCTTTTTAGATGGGTACGATGGGTACAATCGGATTCTCATAGCACCCGAGGACCAGGACAATACTACCTTTACTTTTCCTTGGGTCACCTATGCCTATAGGGTCTTACCATTCGGATTGTGTAATTCTCCTACCACATTTCAACGGGCAGTACTAGGGATATTTTCCGATCTTATTCATGATTGTGTGGAGGTCTACATGGATGACTTCACAGTTTATGGAAACACTTACCAAGAAGCCTTAGACAACTTAGAAAAATTCCTTATCAGAAGCCAAGAAATGAACCTATCCCTAAGTCATGAAAAATGTAAAATGTTGTTGACTGAGGGAGTGGTTTTAGGACATCATGTTTCATCAGAAGGGATAAAAATTGATCCTGCAAAGATCGAGGTCATTGTCAGACTTCCACCCCCCAAGACTCAAAAAGAGGTGAGAATCTTTCTTGGACATGACAGATATTACCGGTGGTTTATTGAAAATTTTACAAAGATTGTTGCACCTATGTTTGGATTGTTAATAAAAGATGTTGATTTTGTTTGGATTGAGCAGTGTCAAACTGCCTTTGAAACCCTAAAAGCTAAGTTATTTGTGGCACTAGTTCTTAGAGGGCCCAATTGGACTCTCCCATTTCATATATCCATTGATGCCTCCGACACCGCAATAAGAGGGGTATTAGGGATGAAAGAGGACCAACAGTCCTATGCCTTTTATTTTGTGAGCAATAACTTGTCCCCCACCGAGTTAAACTACACATTTACCAAGAAGGAATTCTTGGTAGTTGTTCATTCTATCAACAAGTTTAATCATTACATTACAGTTTATGAAGTATTCATACATAAAGATCATTCTGCCATTAGATTTTTCATGAACAAACCCATAACTAATGGTCGAGTGACTATGTGGCCCATGTTATTGCAAGAGTTTAATATCATTGTTCTTGACCGACCTAGAAAGGACAATGTGGTAGCTTATTTTCTCTCACGAATAAAAAATGAGGATGATGATATCCCTATAGATGATAGTTTCCCAGACGAGCACTTTTTTCCCTCTCTGTCAATATCCCATGATTTGTGGATATGGAAAACTCTCTGGCTACTAGGAAGTTACCGTCTCATTTGTCACCTCATGAAAAGTGGAAAATGATTACACGGAGTGCTAATTACTCTTGGGTTGGTCATGACCTTTTTTGCACAGGTCCTGATTTGATTATTAGTAGATGTGTCCAAGAGGATGAGGTACCAGAAATACTATGAAGTTGTCATGATGGACCATGTGGTGGTCATTTTTCTGACAAACGCACAGCATATAAGGTATTACATTCAGGTTACTATTGGCCTAGCATTTTCAAAGATGTTGTCAAGTATGTGAGAAGTTGTGATAGTTGTCAAAGGATAAGAAGACCTACGTCAGCTAACGAAATTCCTTTGTGTTCCCAAGTTATGATAGAACCCTTCAAAAAATGGGCCCTTGACTTTGTAGGACCAATTTCACTCATGTCCCGTAAAAAGAACTATATTTTGGTTTGTACAGACTATGTCACCAAGTGGGTAGAGGAAAAATCCCTATTTAGGGCCACAGAAAAATCTGTTGTCGAATTCATCTATGAAGACATATTTACCCACTTGGATGTCCCTCGTGAAATTGCTACAGACCAAGGCACTCAATTCACTTCCAAGCTAATGAGAGAGCTAACAAAGAAATATGGGATTAAACACTGTAAATCTTCTCCATACCACATGCAAGCCAATGGTCAGGTAGAATATACAAACAAAGTTCTGGAAGCTATCTTAACCAACATTGTTCAATTACATCACCAGGATTAGGCTGATAGGCTTCCATAGGCTTTGTGGGCATACCGGACCACCTGGAGGAATACCACTTGGCATACCCCTTATGATCTAGTGTACAGGAAGCAAGTACTTATACCAATATAATTCCAAGTAAGGACCTTCCGTATTGCCGTGGAATTAGGATTAAACTTAGATGAGGCTCAGAAGCAACGAGCCCTACAATTGAATGAGTTGGATGAGATCAGGMAAGATGCCATCCAACGAACAATATTAGTCCAAAACCAGAGGAGCAAGTGGCATGACAAGTTTATTAAGAATAAACACTTCCAACCTGGTGATTGGGATCTATTGTTTGATTCMTGATTCAAAACCTTCAAAGGAAAAATCACCACCCAATGGTTGGTCCCTTACGAGGTAGACAATGTATATGACAATGGAGCTGTAAAAATTAAAAAAATTGAYGATGGACAAGTCTCCTTTGTAGTAAATGGACACCGACTTAAATTTTATCATAAGCCCATTTCCAAAGAGAATTTTCTACAAGTCATGTCTACTGACAAGGCATTGGCCTTAGTAGATGGGGAAGTCCCCCTTCGTTCTTGAAAAAGTTTTCCAAATTTTCTATTGTACATATGTAAATAATCTTTGAATTTTGTTAATAAGGAAATTCTAGAGATTTATGTAAGTATTTATTTCACTGAGAGTAGACAGTTTCAAGGAAATATAAAAGAAGGAGTTTTCTTCAAAACATTGTTACACTTGAATTTTATTGTCTGCTAAGCATCAAATGAATATTGACATACTATAATTAGTCATATTTTTGCACGAATTTTCATTTTCTTAAGGAATTTTAAAGCAGTTGCTCTTGAAACTCTTCACCACTGTATAAGGAAGTGATACCATAACTATCAAGCCTAGAGGTCTCTAGTACAGTTTTTTCCAAGAAACCTAAGTAAGTGAGTAAAGTTTCTTTATTAAAGAGTAACAAGGAGGTCTAATTAGCGGTTAGTCATGGAAGCATCACAATAACTACAAAACAAGAAAGTAAGTTGATCCTAGAGATACCTTTATGTTCTTTCTCAATGGTACCATCCACTACACACTAAATAGCTTGATTATATCATACATTTAGATAAGCCATGTCCACTTAAGTACCCCTTACATCGGGACAATCACTAAGTAATATAACAAAAATTCATCCTCTAACATCAATACCATCCCAAGTTAAAAAAAAAAAGAGAAAAAGTTGTTTTCAAAGTTTTCCCCCCATCTTCTTGCATAAAGCAATCTTATACTAAAATCTTAAAAGATGGAGGGCCAGTCTCTAAGGGTGTAAGAGGCTAACCCGTCGGGATACTGAACAGGTCTACTGGCAGTGGGTATCGGCCTGTGGTATGACTGGGAAAACCCGTCGGATTACTAAATAGGATTTCTGGCAACGGGGCATTCTACCTAGCGAGGATGGTAATCTGACAAAAACTAAATAATAAATTTAAACTTGTCCTGATGTATGGCATTACTTACAGACAAAGATAACATGAAGTATGTATGGTTAAGCTAAGGTTAATGAACTCCATAAACTTGCCATTGGGAACTAACTCTAAGACTATCTTGAAACTCTCTTTCCTACCTCTTCTTATCTATATATAGGATCTCTTATCCTATAGGTGGGGCCATCTTCTAACCGTCTCATTAGACCAATCTGTGAAATTTATCTTTACACTTGACATACTATAAATCTTCAACTATTGGGGAAACTGACTGGTTTCCTATACTTTTGACTGTGAGGTGTCACAATACTTAGGTGTGGGGGAGGGGTTCATGAGCTGACAAATGATCATTTCCTGGAGAAATAAATCTTTGCAATAATTTTTGTATTATTTCTGTGATACAGGTTATTACATTAATAGTCATTTTATTTTTGAAGTGTTAAGCTTCTGTGTGCTTTAAATTGTTGAACATATACTTAACATACCACTTTATCATTTTATTTCTAATTACAATTTGTACATTGTAGGATTGACATTACATGTCTTATGCTTGCTATAACCTGTTCATTGTATTTTTTTGACATTACATGTCCTATGAAAGAGAATACATGAAGCATGGTGGAAAAATCAACAACAAGGGAGCATTATGCCTCTGCTCATTAACCACTGTGATTGTCAAAAACATTTTAATATTGAAAGATATCCATTATAGGAGGTAAAAATGTATTTAACACAGAGGTTTCGTATGAATTTCCATATGAGGTGTTGTATGAGGTGTCGAACGAAGTGCCATATGAATTACACATCAGTAACTGTCCACAATTCCAGGTAACCAGGAATCAATGACATTCAATTAAATTGGTTGCAGGCAATTAAGAGTGAGGATGAAAATGTTAGAAATGTTCATGATCAAATTTCCCAGTCAAAAGACTTGGACATTGATCTAACTGCACATCATTAAGCTTGCCCCCAAAAAACGGGCCTTTGAATTCGAAATTTCCCACACATGGAAACTTGTGCACACATGTGTGCAACCAATTCCACCATAGGCGCACTAAAATATGGGCTGGGCAACCTATTATCACAATTCACCCTTGTTATTCGCCTTGCCCTTGTCTAAGAAATCGTGCTCGACCTCTGCCATTTCTTCCCCTGTTCAAATCACACTCGTCCCTTGCTCTATGCATGCCATTCCTTGGCCCGATCACACCCTCTCTTGGTGAATTTTGCCTCTGTTATTCCTTCACACAATGCCCAAGAGGTATGAACCCTCTTCCTATGCAGATATTTTCGCCATCCCTGAGTTTGCATAGTGCAGGGAGGTGTTTTTGCGTGCAGACTGGGGGCCATTTTTATCCCACTTGCAGGGCCAGGATGATGGCCTCTCCATGCAATTTTCCCTCAGTTTATATGGGAATACAACGTGCATGGGGTCTCTTTCCTTTGGGGTCTCAGAAGAGTCCATTGTTGCAGTCACGAAGCTTCCAATAATGAGAGATAGATGGTTCAAAAACCACCAGCTGTTGCGCTCAAGTTATAATAGAGTTTTTAAGCCCGAATTCTAGAACATTTCAGGAGAAAAAGGATATTCTAAGGAATGGATAAAGGAGGAATTGATCAACCCTCTCATCATCATCACTAGGTTGATCATATGTGAAGGTAGATATTCCACTTTCAAAGCCTGTCATTTCAGATTGCTAGCTCATTTTCAGTTCAATAAACCTTTGAATTTTCCTTTCTATTTTCTAAAGAGCTTGGAGAAGATGTCCTCTCAAGTGAGGAAGAATGTGACTAACCCCCACAATATCCTCTTTCACAATGTCCTAATCAAACTCCTTGTTCTAGATGAACTAAAGAAACAGAGGCAAACTTGGGATGCATTTATCTATCAATTTGCAAACCCTCACTTGACAATTAAGACCAGCAAAATGCCACTTGACCTAAGGACTATCTCTCCATCCAAGCCCCGCTCTCCAAGAACTCCAAACTCCCTTGCACAAACAATTTATTTACCGGAACAATACAAAAATCTTGTTGACATCCCTGCCTCCTCATCAGGTAAAAAGACCAAGAGTAAAGATCAAAAGAAGCCTATTATTAACCCCCTGATGCCTTCAATCTCTCTTGATCCCACACCTAAAAATCTCCAAGAAGTGATTCAACAAGACTTTCCCATAGTTCCCACAAATAGGAGGGGAACCAATTGATTTGGTAAAGGGCCCTTTAGAAAGAGTACCCAGAGCACAAGAACAAAACCTTATTCAAAACTCCTACCTTCTTCGGATCCTATCCAAGTGTCCTCCGATCTTGAGAGCCCTCACAAGAGACTTAGGGAAGTTTTTGTGGATGGATTAGAGCCAAAAAGAAAAACAAAATCAGAACCTACCTCTCCTTATCAAGCCCCTATTACTCCTACTTCACCCATGCCTACTCTAGATCCTAAGAATGATAGATTGTCCACATATCTCAAAGGATCTAAGCCTTCCTCCGAGATCATTGATTCTGCCCCAACCATTAAGAAGCTACAAAAAGAGAATTCTCAACTCCTCCAATAGTTGGAAGAAAGGAATACAATAGACACACACCTACATCATGATAATGCAGTCCTCCAAGCAAAGGTAAACTCCCTTCAACGGTTGGTTGATGAGATGAGCAAATCCAACCGCAGCCTCAGAGCACAACTGAAGCAACACAAGAAACATAAACCAAAGTCTTCACATCAAGAAGGAGAAGCTTCTAAAGCTGATCCTCCTCAGCAAGCCTAGTCACGAGGAGAAATTTCTTTTTGATTGCAGTGGGACTTGCAAAATCGTAAGTGTGGGGGTAATGTTGGGCCCGAGATATGATCAATTTTATGACAGTAATTAGATACTTTTTCCGAATGTACATATGTGTTTTTCATATTTTGAAGAAGTTTTTGAAGAGTTTTTGTGCCAAAATGCTATGATCTACACCAGGTATGCATAATTCATGTTTTATGTTGATCTTGAGTATAATTCATTATGTTTTTATTTTTCCAAAAATCTAATTCGCATTTTTGGTGTCACAAGGAAAAAATGCAGCATGTTTTTGCTTCCGGCACTCAGTCCGGTACTCCATCCAGTACTCAATCTGGTACTCGGTCCGGCACTCCATCCTGCACAAAAATGATGGGCGATTTGGCAGTTATGGTATTGGCATCCAGTGATGGGAGAATCAGGAACATGGGTTTTTCTCATGCTTTCCCCCTCTAGCTACTGAACTCTTGACAACTCGATTTGGGTTGTTAAGCTAGGCAATTATTGGCTTGCTCCATTTTGGCAGTTAGGGCATCATTAATGTAGTTTACTATTTTTAGAAGAGGTTCGACCCTCCTGTGGTTGACCTCTTGGTTTGTAAATATTATAAATACCACCGTGGTGGTCATACAATAGTTAAGAAGTTGAAGAAGTAGTGTGTTAGAGACAAATACAGTTTTTCTCTGTTTTTGCCATTTTTCAGTTGCCAGAATTATATAAGACTGCGTTTTTAAGTTTTAATGGTGAAATCTCTTTGCTGAGTTTGTGGTGTGCATTTGAGAAGTGACCATGACTTGCTGGGGGGCCCAACAGTAGTCTGGTAACTGTTCTATGAGTTGTTTATGAATTACATAGCTTAGATGTCCTTTATTTTATTTCATGTACATGAATTGTTGTTTTATTTCTTTGTCATATAATTTGTTGCTATAGTTTAATTGTTTTAATTCCTTTTTGTAGGTTAGTATGAAGGCTTTTGTTAATATGCACTGATTTTGTAGTTAGTAGGAAAAAGTTTGCAAACTTATACACTAACCCCATGTGTGATTAAATATTAGATTATATTTTATTTATGTTTTTAAAATCAAGTCCAAAACAAAGCTTGAAACAGAGTTTTAGAACAGAATTTTAATTTATGTTTTCTTTAACAAGGTTTCGGTGGATGGATAGGATTAGCTTCAGTTTTCATTTGTAGATTGCTTATTCAAGTGTTATTTAGATTTTTCTTAACTAGTTGTTAATTGATTTGTTCAATCAATTTACTTGTTATATGCTAGAATCATATTTAATTTATGTTTATAAGAATTTTCCTTTTCGCAATTTGAATAGTTGAAATTAGTCTAGCTTAGTTTTACTTTATGCAATTTATTTCCTAGATTTAGGTTGCAATTCCAATTTTTAGTTAATGATTGAATTTGGTTATGAGTTTGCTTAAGTAGTATAGATTGCAATTGAATTTAATAGCATAATCTCTTTATAATTGTTGATGGTTAATGCATGAGTAATAATCACATGAATATGTAGGGTAATTGATGTTATTTCCGTAATGGCTAAGTTCTCACTGGATTGTTTAATTCACACCTTTCACTTTGCTATTGAGGTCAATATCGAGTTTATACCGCTTGAATTATCATTCATTGTCAAGTGCCATCGTGATATTATAAGACACCGGAGACATTCACACAATCATCAACACTATATTTGAGTTTTCATAGGTTAAAAGATAGTTTCTTGTTTTCATAGACTAGAAGATAGTTTTCTTGCTTTTGTAGGATAGATAGTTTTCTTGCTTTGGTAGATTAAGGGATAGTTTGCTTATCATAGGTTAAAGATTAGTTGTCAATTCCTCTTGCTTTCAATTTAGTAGATTTCCTTTTGTAAATTAGAAATAGTTTTGAAGTTTGAATTAAGAATAAAGTTCGCTTTCCTCTTAGCTTACTTAGTTGTTCAATGAGTAGTCTTAATTAGTTTACTTGCAATAGAAGTTATCCTAGGTTAGTTAGTTGTTTACTTGCTTTAATAGGTTAATTGTTTACTTGTCTATTCTTTCTTTGATAGTATAGTTGCTTGTTTATTTACTTGCTTTCACAGGATAGTTGTTTATTGAATTTAGGTAGGCTAGTTAACCTAGTTTGTTTTTGCTATTTGTTTATTGTTGCTTTTTCTTATTGTTATGATTGAACTAGTTTGCTTCAAGTAGGGTTTTCACTTGTTTTCCTAGAACTGTCCATCGATCCTTGGTTCAAAACTACTTAGGTTACATAGTTTGAGTTTCTTAGTAGGGTTTTCTCATCAGGTAGCTTTGCTTGAATAGATTAGCCCTTAGATAGCCACTTCCTTGGTTATACTATACTACTACCAGCCCTTCTACCTTGGCATATATTTTGCTACAACTCTAAGTTTACTTACCCTAGGTTGACAATTTAATTGAGGGTTTTTAGTGTGTTTTTAGTGCATATAGAACAACTAGCAACCTATCAAATTCTCTTTTGATCTTGATCGCAGTACTATGTTAAAATTCTTTGAGATGATCAAATCATTCTCTCCTATGAAGAATATATGGATGTATTTATATATTATTAAAAAGATTGTGCGTGATGCTTATCACATTTAATTATGATGTTGAAGCCCTCCTTCAATATTTTCTGATTAAAAGACTTTTTATGCACATAAAGATCATATTGGGTTATTGAAGAACCATTTTCATTTAAATCAAAGCAACAAAGATTTGGGATTTTCTTTCTAGCACTCTCCCTACCCCAAGATATTCAAAGATATATCTTTTATCCAAAGAGGAGAACCACCTCTCTAAAAATGAAGGGGGACTAATGTTCTCATGAGGTTGTCGTTTTGGTCCTGACGGATTCAAGCGTCAACAATCCCATTTGTATTCTCATAAATGTCAACACTCAAATAATGGGTATTCCAACTCAAGTTGACTTTGAAGCCATTGATCTACTCAAAGGGATGCCAACATATGTAGCACTTGTCGATTTTCTGTGGGGTCGAAAAATGAAATCAAATATCTCTATGGAAAAAATAGAATCAAATTAAAGGGCGATGGAAGAAAAATAATCATTCTCTTGGATCGACAAGAAGGAAAACCATGGACTAAATCATGGGATGAACACCAAGACGTTTTGTTCCTATATCAAATAAACAATGAACAAAGAGATTATTTATAACCGACCGCATAAGGAGAAATTTTGAGAGAATATCCCATGTTGGTAGGACATAATTCTAACTCTTCTCTATACAACTGGAAAATCGAGAATTATGAAGCACTTCCGAAATATTGTTGGTCCATTGAAATCATCCCAACATCTGAGAATGTGCCACTTGATCTAGGTGGTTCCAATAGTGTATGAAAAGAAAATTTGACAAACTCCCACTCTCATACCAACCAATAACTGAATAAGCAATCCTTTATGATATAATGAATGACATACACCTTCGACACATGTCAAAGATGTGTCGAAATTAGTTGGAGAGAAAGGAATAACGTAGATCCTCGTGGAAACCTTCTCAGGCCAAGCTACAAGATGGTGGGAAACACACTCCCCTAGTGTTGCGCCTCTTTTGTCACCTAAATGAGCAAAACAGAGGTGCCTACAAGCTTAGTTGGGTTAGCTAAGCAAGACCGTTTTAAAGGAAAAGGGTTAGAGAAAGAAACATAAAAGAACAACTAAGAATTAAACTAACAAATAAAAGAACAACTAAACTATTTAAGCATAAGGACATAAGAACAAAAAACCAATAAGACTCGTGTCACCAATGGAAAGGATTATATTAGTGAAAGAAAACACCAAGAAGAAAGAGGACTATGGGTCCCTTCTTCCTCCAAGGGAGGGCTCTTGGACCCCCACAACTAAGCTCTTCTTACAACTTTGAATGAAATGGTGAAAGAATCCCAAGCTAATCCACTCAAGAGGTGAGATGGATTGCCCAATGTAATGGTGCTAGTATACTCTTGATGAGAATAGAGGATTCCTCAAGAGAATAGCAGCAGCATAACTTTGTTAATGAATTCCTTGAAAATGAAGTGCACCCATGGCCTTGTTTTATATCACCTCTTTGAGGTATTGTGCAACCAACTTGTAGTGTGAAAAGAGGCTATTTAAGACATTTTTAGGTCTTTGACCAGCCACCCAGTCGGATTCAGTCGAGATTTGGGTGTCAAATCAACTTGGAAGTTGAACCAGAAGTGGGTGGGAGGCCAACCAATCTCATAAATGTGTCATTCTCAGATGTGCACGGCCTTTCGAGACCACAGTCGTGCATCGTGCGCATGTGTGCTTTTAGTGCATTTCTGGATCGTGCATGTGCGCGCGTGCCTTGTGTAGTCATAGTGCACCTTAATTTTATCACTAGTTGTATAGTTTTGGACCTTTTGGAAATGATTTTGTGGTAATTTTGGTCCATGAGTGACCTCATAACTATTTGAAGATGTTGGATTCTTGTAACCATTTGTGGACAAAATTTCAGTGATAACAGATGCCCCCTAATGGATGAGGTTAGGAGCATACGTATAGCCGAAATTCATCAATGTTTCTTCTACTGAGAGTGTCATTGTAAGAGAGAGTGATAGTGAGAGTGTCAAGAGTTACCCATTGGAGGGAGAAAGGAACCTGTAGGACCCAACCTTCCATAAGGTGTGTAAAAATAAATTGTGTACAAACGAGGCGAGCATGCCACATGCTCATGTCATGTAACTCAAAAAGAATGGCTTTTGTACACTAACTGAAACTGGGTGCTGATGTAGATCACTGCAGCACCCTCAGGGGTGGTTTTGATAAATGCAGAGGAAAATTTTGATGAGGAACATACTCTAAATAGTAGGCAAGGATACCTGTAAGAAGTATCACAGATGTTGTGGCCATTGATAGCCTAGCTAAGTTCAGAGGTCTTCGGCGAATATAAGAAACAACTGCAATAGTCACAAAGTAAGACCCACCGTAGCATGAGAAAGTGTTGAAGTCGAATGTTATGGGGGTCAACGATAGTAGGGAGAAATTGTGGTTTTCCCTATGTTGTCCGAGACCTCTCATTGGAAAGGTAATGAGAGTCAAGATACTGTCGCCCTTTTGGAAACTGTGTTGATGTCGACAAAAGGGGGACGCGACTCCAAGAAGAAAAGGGCTTCATGAAATCAACTAGGTGAGGTTAGGAACTGGAGGAGGTACATGGACGAAGTCAAGATGTATGAAGACTCAAGACTGCCCTTGGTCGGGGGTATATGCGAAGTATAAGTGGCCGCAACCATTCAACTAGGTCGAGTGTCAGGGGGACAACAAGACGTGGGATAAGTTGTGCTAGAGGCGGGAAAAAGTGTACAAACTCAAAGAGCAGAGGTAAGTGGCCTGTGGGATACTCGGAGTATATGGATGATGTCAACAGGGGTAGATGATAAGGAGTGCCCCAACCAAGGGTGACATGGGTTGCATTTGCCAAAAAAGGGAAGAAGGTTTCCAAAGGTGATGACAAAAAGATATATAAATGCTGGAAACAAAGGCTTTTTACAATATATAAAGAATAATTTGGGATGACTGTAAAAATACAGAAACGGGTGCCCCAGTGTAATATGGTTGGGTCGGTTAGGGCGCAATTTGCTTGGAGAACTGGTGGAGGGTGGGGACCCCATGGGTGGGTTTCTGTATGAGGTAGATGAAATGGAGGGAAATTTGTGGATGGGAAAATTGATTGTGGATGAAATGGAGGGTTAATGATACTACGGAGGTGCAGTCAAAATAGAACCTTGAAGAGATAATCTGGGAGTCCATTGGGAAAGCTAGCAAAATGAGGAGAAGGAGTATGTGGTTGATTCACGACATGATGTAAGACTATCGGGAGTCCCATCCCTAAAGAGTTTAAAAATAGCATGAGTGTCAAAGTGCCAAAGGGTGCTATGAATGGGACAACTCATGTGGGAGAGAGTGCTACCGGGTGACAGTACATAAAATGAAATGGAGGTGTCAGTACTGCAAAGCCGGAGATGGGGATCCTAGAGGCAAATTTTAGAGGGTGTGACTGGAGATGCAATTGAGATTCAGATGGAATGATTACATGCCAGTGTTGATTTTATACCTGAAGGGGTTGCGTTGATGTATGATGACCAAGTACCTGCACACATGAAAACCAAATACCCGACGTGAACAATTTCTTAAGAGAATCGAACATACACGCATTTATTTGATAATTTTGAACATGAGCATGCATACCTGGACGGGGTATGAAAAAATGGCACCCCAGGGGCTAAGGATAAAAAATGGCTCGGGGACTGTCTTGATGTAGATGATGGGATGTTGATCCCGTGGCTAAAGAAAGATCGAAAAACAAACACCCGGAGCTCCCGGAATGGTGTTTGGAAGTTTGGTGGAAAGGCCTATATATAGTTGTAGGGCCCACATTGCCACCTCATTTGTACATGCTGTCAGAGTGACTGGATGAGAGGTATTCAGAGGAGATTTGGAGATTTTGGGAGAATGAGACAGCCGATTCAGGACCACCGAGCTTCAAGTTAGTAGTCTTATCGTCCTGCATAGAATTAGGTTTTCCATTTGTGGGTCGGTCCTGTACAGAGGGCCGTACAGGGGTTTTTATGGGTGTGGGCCCCCCAGTGCATGGGTGATCCAAAAATATGTGCGCACGGGTATGCACCTATTATCCGGATAGTCGTGCATGGGTGCACCCGTAGGGAGGACAAAGGCATGCATGGTATGCACGCCTGTTTTCTACACAGCTACACATGGGTGTGTGGTTGTGTTAGTGGACAAGCACGTTGTGATGCGCTCATGTGTTCATGACAGGGGCGCATGGAGGCAACCTTATAGGGCAGACAGATGTGCACGCATGCGCACCTGTGGGATGGACAGGTGCGCATGAGTGCGCACCTATGGGATGAACAGGTGCACATATGTGTGCGCCTGTGGGTTAAACAGTCGCGCCTTGGGGGCAAGGCTGATGGGTGCAAAACTTATCTTTTTTGGAGATTTTAATGTGTTTTATGGTCAATATGGCTGACCCAGGACTGTATTATGTGGTTGCAGGCGATCATTTGCACAATGTCGGTCCATTGGAGAGAGCGGGACTAGTCACAGCTGAGGGATGTCGTGGCTATGTAGGAGTCGGGAGTTCATGCCACTTTGGCAGCCTGTGGGCTACTAAAGTTCTTCGAGTGCCCGTTGATACGAGCACAGGAGTATCTTTTGTAGTTTTTGATCTAGATGTGGAGTCCAGATCTGCATTTCTTTATGGTGCGTGGAGAGTAGATTGCCTTCACTGTGGTGGAGGATGTATACTTTCTGATTGGGCTCCCTTTTTGGGGAACGCCCTTACCGATGAAGCCTGTGTTACCTACGGAGGTGCAGTTAGCTACCTTGGGTCGAAGGTATTGCTCGAGGGAGAACTTCATGTCAGGCTCCGTAGTGAGTATCGGGGTGATGGATGCATTAGCTCATCACTGTGTAGCAGCGATGATTGTGAGGGTATATGGGTCCCTCACGACTCAGCGGATCAGTGGTGGTTAGTTGAGGGTTATGGGGAGGGCACTGGCCAGAGAGAATTTTTCCTGGGGTTTGATCCTGCATGCCAGGATGGTAGGGAAACTAGACAAATGTCGGACTACAGACTAAGGGGACTTTGCCTTTGGGTCCATCGTGGTGGCCTGGTTTTTGGAGAGGGTGTCAATGTTGTTCCCTAGAGTTTTATTGGGAACAACTGGTGTGTGAGAACCGCGACTGAGGCAATGGTCGACGATTTTGATTCACCACGGTGGTGGTGAGGGCGGCCATTTTTTCACGGCTGAGGCAGCACAGGTGTGGTGGAAGATGTCGTAGATCATACTGCAATATCCATACTGTGGTGTTGACTTCCGAGGTGATTTGGATATGGTGTTACCTCCAAGGGAGGTGTTTGATCACCAAGGTATGTTTGTGATTTTGATATGTTGATTTTTGAGATAGCATGACATATGTATTTTGTATAGATATTGATACTATTGTTTGGTTGTTTGTATGTGCAGACGTGGGACCTCGCAGGCATGAGGTTGAGCTGATGAGAGTGTCGGCTCGACAGGAGCCAGGGAGAATATCGCGGGGAGGGTCGTGGGTAGGAGAGATATGTCAGCGTGAGGACATTTAGGCGAGACCAATCGATGATGAGAGAGCGGCTAGGAGACACTGTTTTGATGACCCTGGTGCCGGGCCATTGCATGCTCCTCCGGCGGAGGCCGGGAGAGATTTTGAGGATATTCGTTGCCGCTTGGAGGCGGTGCTACAAGGCATGCCTGAGGGCATGTGGTCATGCATCCAAAATGAGGTAATCCTGGAGCAGTGTGTGGGAGTTTCGCTGACATGGTGGGCCATGGTGCGGCGAGCAGCAGTAGCAGGTGCTACAATGACTGGACGGTTACCTCCTGGTCCGGAGGGACTAGTAGTGGGTGGGGAACCACCGCCTGAGGGAGGGGCAGGAGCTAGTGCTCTAGAGGCACCTTGAGTGTCTCTCTATGTATGTTTGTATTTTGTATATAGGCTGGTGAACCCATTTTGGTGTAGTGAGACTAGTTTTGTACTGAGGTGCTTCACTGGCCTGCAGATTTTGTATACGATGTTTTTTATGTGTATGTAAACATTTTGATGGCACTGTTTGACCGATTTATATATATATGAGTATACATTTTTGGTTCTTTGTGATGTTTACATGTTTTTTTTAATGTGTTGATGATGTCTAATCTATATGTGTTGTGACAAGATCTTGATGGTTTATGTGTGTGTAGAGATATCTTGATGTGATATATGCCAATCGAGTATAATATTAGCTAGGTTATCTGTAATTTGATTCAATTGTCTTGGAATATGTGTAAATGTAATGAAATCAAAATGTAGATATAAAAGTCTAACTTGCAGGCATTTGCGAAAGAGGCAAGGGTCGCGGACACGGTACACATTGTTGAGATGGAGGACGACTTGTTGAGAGTCAAGAAAGACGCTAAGGTGATGAATATGATGATGATGGGAATCAGTGAGGAGGCCAATGCCGCCAGTGTATTTGGCTTGGTTTTTGGTTGTTGAACCCAAACATATGCCGCTAAAGTGGAGCAGTTCATGTGAGGGGGTATAAAGGGCCCAAGCTGCCGAAGCGAGATTTTGTGTCCACTGGCTGGTGTCGTCGGCGTAATCGATGTGGTAGGCCGGTGGAGGAAGCATCTGTCAATAACACAAATGATAGTTTAGACGTGAGGGATGGAAAAAGGATTAAAAACACTATAAAAGAAATAACTTAATGTAGAATGGCTATGCTTAGGCATAAAATTTCTTTAAGTATAACACGTTGACAAGTTCTTTGAGAGAGAGGCCTTTGGGGGAAGCTAGGATGTATGCACCTTTGGTAAGGCAATGTTGGATAATGTAGGGGCCATGCCATAGTGACTCAAATTTTCCATGACCGAGGGTATCGTGAGCGATATCGTAAGCAAGGACGAGGTCACCTTCATGAAATGAGCGAAGGTTGACATGGCGATCAAAGGTGGCCTTTGACCATTTTTTGGCTGCCTCATTGTTCTGTAATGAAGATCAACGATCTTCATCCAAGGACTCTAAGTTCAGCAAACGCTGCTCCATTAGAGAAGTGTCAGGTAATAGCTCAATTGTGGTGCGTAAGGTGGGAATTTCACACTCGATTGGAAGAGTGGCCTCAACCCCATGGACTAAATGAAATGGTGTGAAACCAATGGCCATTTTCAAGGCCGTACGATAAGACCATAGCACGGAAAATAACATATGATGCCAATTGGTCTTATGTTTGTTAACCGTGTGCTTCAATATGGTCTTGAGGACCTTGTTAACTGCTTCGACCTATCCATTAGACTCGGGGTAATATGGTGAGGCAAACTCATGGGATAATCCCAACCGTGATGAGAGTTAGACAAAAATCTCATTCTCGAAATGTTTCCCGTGATCAGAAACTAGTTGGAGTGGTACTCCAAAGCGGGATATGACGTGATTAAAGAAAAAGCGCATTGCAGTGTCAGTGGTGTTGTTGAAGGTGGGCATGGCTTCATCCCATTTTGTGAACTAATCGACTACGACAACAATGTATTTGTGTTCATTGATGGATGGGAGATTACATGTCATGAAGTCGATGCCCCATTTACAAAAGGGGCCTGCAGTATTGACTGGGTGGAGAAGAGTAGGTGGTGCTCATGCTTTGTTGGCGTAAAGCTAAAATTTATCGCATCGCTTCACGGCATGAATGCAATCGTGAAACAATGTAGGCCAAAAATAACCTGCTCGGATGATTTTCTGAGCAGTGGACATTCTCGAAAGATGGCCCCCGCATGCACCGCTATGGCAGCCGTTCAAGACTCTATCAGCCTCGTCAATAGTCAAGCATCGACGAAGTATGGTGTCGACCCCTCGCCGATATAATATATCTCCAATGAGGAGATAGCGGGGGGGCTGCTGGTGAATATGATGGCGATCATCTTTTGAGAGGTGGTTACCAAACTTTTGGGTTCAGAAGTAGACAAGGAGGTCATCGTAGCAAGGATCATCCGAAGTGATATAAAAGAGATGTTCGTTGGGGAAGTCGGTATTGATGGGTGCATTGGTAGTATCAGAGGGGAAGGATGTGATTAGTTTGGTGAGGACGAGAGCTTTCTTGCTCTTGGGTGTTGAAAATTCAAGATCATACTCCTGAAGGATAAAAATCCATCAGGCAAATTTTCCATTAATTTGTCGACGACTGAGCAAGTATAGCATAGGATTGGAATCTGCTACGACTTTAGTCGTGCGAAATAGAATGAAATGACGCAGTTTCTAGACTGCGAGGACGACTACAAGGGCTAGTTTCTCTTCGTGCTTATACTTCAAGGGTGGCCCTAAGAGGTTTTTACTGATGTAGTAAATGACATGCTCACGATCATCATCGCCGAGTTGAACGAGAACTCCTGCTACTGAGACAGTTGATGCTGATATGTAGAGGATATAGTCGCGATTATAGTCAGGTGAACTAATTAAAGGGCCATTAGACAGCGTCGTTTTAATATCGTCGAATTCTTTTTGGGCATGTGCATCCCAGTGAAATGGGATGTCATGGCGTAGTAAGTGAAGGAAATTGTGTGCTCAAGTGGCATAGGATGGAACAAATCACCGTAGAAATTTAACTTTTCCTTGTAGGCTCTGGAGTTGACGTAAATTCTAGGGGGGTGTAATTTCTATGATGGCTTGGACTTTAAGGGGGTCCACAGTAATACCGCTTTCGAAAATGATGAATCTGAGGAGGCACCCCGCAGTGACACAGAACACACACTTGAGGGGGTTCAAGCGGATGTTGTACTGATGACACCGTTGGAAGATGATCCGTAAATCATCAAGATGTTGGGTGCATTTTTTGGATCGAGTTGTGAGATTGTCCAAGTATGCGAGAATGATATGAACCAGATCGTGAAAAATGTATGTCATAGCCCATTGGAAAGTTGCACCAGCATTCTTTAAGCCAAAAGGCATGACACGATATGAAAAAGTACCCCAAGGGGTGGTGAATGCGGTTTTGTATTGATCGGCTGGGTGGATTTGGATTTGATTATAACCAGAGAAAACGTCCATGAAGGACAGAGCCTCGTGGCCTATGCAGTCGTCGATAATTTGATCGATGAAAGGCATTTGAAAGTTGTCTTTGGGACATGCATGATTGAGATCGTGAAAGTTCGTGTAGACGCAGATAGTGCCTTTTTTTTGTTAACGGGTACAGGGTTGGAAACCCATGAGGTATAGGTAATGGGGTAGATGAACCCAGCCGCACGTAATTTTTCAATCTTGGCTTTAATGGTCGTTGCTTTGGATGGGTGTAGCGGTCATTGTTTTTGATGAACTGGTGTAATGTCAGGCCAAGTGTCAATGCGATGTTCGACAATAGAGGGAGCAAGGCTAGGCATCTCTATGTATGACCAGGAAAAAATATCACGATATTCTTGGAAGAAGGCTATATAGGCGGTGATTTCTTGAGGAGTGCATGCGGCGCCAATGGTGATTTCCTTGACGACTCCATTTTTTATGGAAATATCGATTTTGATGATTGGGTAAATGTTGGCCATGTTACCTTCTTCAAAAGCATCAGGGGCAGGAATGGGGTTGTTGAACCAGTCGATATGCCCTGATGGGATAAAATCCTTGGTTTTGAATGCATATATGGGGTGTTGGTTAGGAGGCGTGGAGGCTTCCTGTGGAAAGAAGAGCGCTCTTTGGTGTAGCGCATCCCATGGGTAGTCGGGGGTGTTTAACTCTTCGAGTATGTCCCCGTCACGGTGTAATTGGTGGGAATACAAGGGATTGTAAAGAGTGATATCGGTGACTGTCACCATGTGGTGATGAAGAAGCAGGGGGAATGACATAATGAGATTGTGATGGTTCGCTCGACATAAACCAAATATTGAGGTACTGAGGAGTGTCAGTGGTAGTTGGATGCAAAATTTCCATAGGGAAATGAACGGGGGAATTGGGGGGGTTTGGGGGTAAATCCTCAGATAAGTCATCCAAGAACCACAGAGGAATAGGGAATGCCTCTGGTTCAAGAGAAATGATATGAATAATCTCAAGTGGTGCGGTAAGGTCAACCATCGATTCTGTAGGGGATGCAAGGGTTTGAATCAGGGTCATCTGGCGTTGCCTTTATTCAATGATCATAGGACATTGATATGTAAAATGATCTAAGGATTCACATAGAGAGCAAGGGCATCTCATACGTTCATTGACTGAAGTTGTGACATAATGGATGTCAATGATGTTTGGTAGGGATGATGTAGTTGGATTGGGTTCGTGTTGGAAGCTTTGGCGTACTGCGACTAATGTTTGCCAAAAGTGAGGTAGTGTTGGGCAATGGTGTGTATAATGGCCATATTATGAACATATAGTGCAAGCAAATTTGGTTCGCAGCCCTTTGTTACTTGAGTTAGGGGAGGTAGCAGTAGTACTTGCTACAATGGTGGGTGGTGATGGTGTTTGATTGAGTGGAATTAGGTTACGTAACTTGGGTAGAGATGGGCATTTGTTGGTTGGGTGTCCATCTTTCTCACATAGCACGCAAGGAGGTTGGACACGTGGGGGAAGTGGAGCTATGGGTTCCTTCTTCTTTCGCCTACCCCCAGCTGTGGCAGGGAAGTTAGTGAGTGGGGGTGTAGAGGGTATGGTGAGAGTGAGTATGGGAATCATCATTGGGATTCCTTCCATTTGGGGGGGGAGGGATGGTTGAGGAACCATCTCTGGTGGATGTAAATACCAAACTGGAATTTCCAACACCATATTAGGGAGGGTAATTGTTGCGGCTACTTGGAAAGCTTGTACGCCAAGTGGAGGGTAGAAGAAGGGGATTTGAGTAATGGCTTGGGGAACTGTCTCCCAAACTGGGATATGGCCTTGGGGAGAGGTGAAATCGTGAACTGGTGGGGTCAACGAGTTCACAAGAGGCTCATGAGGGAGGAGCTCTGCGACTAGTGGGATGTCAGATATGATAGGAGCCTCCCTGGGAGGAAGGGTATCCTCCATGTCAGTTCCTTTAGATGATACGATGCATACCTGATTGGAAGGATGAAGGAGCGGTGGTGCACCATGGTAAGTTCCTAACAATGATGGGTCTTTGAAAATTCTAGGACCTATTTCGATGAGTGGGTATGCGTCATGACTCGTGTGGATGAGAGGGAGAATGTTATCGATGTTGGCAGAAGGGTTGGGCTCATAATGTGAAACTTGTTCAATGGTAATGATCTTCCCATTATGGGGGAACATCATGGTTCAAAAGATGGAAGAGGTAACTTCCTTCATAGCGTACATGTAGCTACGACCGAACAAGATATTATAATCGAGTGGGGCATCGATAACTTCAATGTCGATGAGAATGGTCTTTCCCCTGAGTTCTACAGGGAAATTTTTTAAGAGCCCTTTGGGAGAAGATGGTTGTCCATCATAAGCTCTTAAGGTAATGGCAGATGGTATGAGTTCAGGGGAACCAAGTTTCTATCATACATACTTTGACATAATGCATGTGGATGCACCTTCATTGATGATGCACCGATGAACTGTAATATTTCGAATTTTCACTAGGATTTGAAAAGCGATTAGAGCGAGAAGGCGAGGTTCTCCGCTATCGAGATCAAATGTGATGAGTTGATTATCCATGGAATTGACTGCCCCCAAGGTAGAAAGTAATGATTTCTACTGAGTGGGACAAGTTTGAAGGACTTCTAATACTGACATGGTAGCTGGGGATTGTGCTAAGTCATCGACCAAACTGTAATTATGAGCCACCCTTGCCTGGGAGTTGTGGACATTCCTGTGCAATGGGATGCGAGGGATGTGAAGAGGTGTTTCAGCGTTAGGGAGAGGAATCACCAATGGGGGTCTTGTTGGTGTTGGGACTATTTCTGGGGGAATGGGAGGAGACTCAGCGGGTGCACAGTATTGACAACTATGTGTTTGCAGAAGGATTTCTTCCTCACTGGTGAGGAGGATAGTATGATCTGTGGGATTGTTTGGATTGAGGTACTGTCCCAAATGTGGTGGGGTAGGTTGCATGTTCTGTTGGGTGTTCATCACACCCTGGTGCGGAATGGGATTCTACAGCACGGTTGGGGGTGGTTGTTGCACGTATTGTTGTGGGGCCTGCTGAGGGGTAGGTGGTGCTGGAGAGTGTGGTACACATCCTAAGTCTTTCATTTGTTTAAAATCAGCGATTTGGGGACAATGATGAGTATAATGACTGAACTCACTGCAAAGGGTGCAAGGGAAGGTGGTTCTAATAGTATTTCTATTTCTCCCTTAACGCCTGTTGTTATTGCCCCCCTGGGGGTTCTGATTCCCTTGATTCTGGTTGCCCCCAATAGGTTGGTTTTGTTGGGGGTGATTCCCACCTTGACCTTGGTTGCTATTGTTCCTGTTTTTTCCTTTCTTTTTGGCATTATTCGACTGATGGATCAGATTTTCCGTATTCAGGTGTTCAAAATTTTGATATTGTCGAAGGGGAGAGGGTTGAACAAAATTCACCCCAACGTGAGGGTGTGGGGGAGCCATGGGTTGTGGAGGACAAGGGAATGGAAAGTACGGATTCTATGGGAGTTGTGATCCATAAGGTACATAGGAAGGAGTGGCACTTTTTCTAGTACTTAGAGCATAAGCTAAGGTAGAGGGGGTACCAGAACTTGTTTGGATAGGTGGGTGTATTGGGGGTGTCGGCGGTGGCCCACTGATGGGTGGAGGAATAGCAACAGGGTATGGTTGTTGATAAAGGGGTGGGGGGTAATAAGAGGTTCCCCCATATGTCGACGGATATTGAGGTGTGCCATACATAGGTGGTTGTTGGGGTTGTGGACTGTGGTGCATGGTATTACCAATCAATCTATCTACTGAGTGAGACATCCCGGGTTTGTCTTGACTGAATGGCACAGGTTTTGGGAGCTCAGGAAGTACTGTGTATGAGTACCCTGATTGTGAATAGATTATGTCGTATTGTTGAGCCTTACTGATGGATTCTTCTTCTGATTGAGGGAAGGTGGAAGCTACATCTTTACCAAGGAGAGAGACAAGTGATCTGAGAAACCAGTCAAGACACTGTTGTTTGGTGGTTTCAGCTTTGCACAAACTATGTCATATATGCCACTTGTGAATGTGATCAGTGATATGTGTGGTTGAGGTTTGTTTAAAATTAGAGAGTAGTTAAAGACCGTTGTCATGGCGGATTGGTAATTGGAAGAAGGTAAAAAATTCTTTGGCCAAGGACTCGAAAGTCGCATGGGATCCCGATTTTTCATCTACATACCATTTGGTTGATGGGATAGTGAGTGTGCATTGAAATAATCGTAGTCGGATGGAATCATCCATAATGTTGTTGGAAGAGCACCATAAGTGGAAAGTCATGACATGGTTGGCAGGGTCATTTCCTGCCTTTCCTTCAAACTTGGGGATGTATGAAAGTAGTTTGGTAGGCATTGCAGGCCATGTGGGGTCATGCAATATAGGATCATTTGTGAGTTTTCTTAGATCTGATATGTTAAGAGAGGCCAAATATGGCATTTGTAGTGGGGGAGGAGGATTAGTTCCATCCATGGTGTGAGTGTTCTGTGAACCTAACCCTTGAGGGGGGCTAGGTGGGTTGGTACTTCCCCATTGAGAGGAATTTGCCCCCCTGCTTCCCTGTAAAGGAGAGCGATTGGACAGAGGAACTTGGGAAGTGGACCCAAGTAATGTGGAACCAAGCAAAGTTGATCCTAAGACAGTGGCACTCACTGGAGTGTGTGAAGGTGGTGCCGATGAGTTGGCAAGACTAGGAACTCCCCCTAGAATAGGAGGGAGGTTTAGCAAGCATCTGGAATGACGGGGGTTCTATGGGTCCCCTATGATGTCCAACTAGTTGAGTGGATGTGTGCAAATTGTGGTGAGAGTAATAAATAAACAAGAGCCTTTGTTGCAAATTTTTAACTTTACACGATATATATATAAATCAAAAATGTAATCAGAAGTGCATCATACATAAAGTGTTTTTTGAAAAAGAAGCATATATGTGGATAAGTGGGTTTTGTCTGCATGGGGAATCAAATAAAATAGATGCTCATGTCCTAAAATACGTAACTTCCTTCCTCTCAAATAGCACTAGACCTTCCAATAGTACTCAACAGTGGGGTCTGAAGTCACCGGAAGAGAAACTAGTGAAGGATGAAATAATCAGTTATAATGAGGGATAAAGGGGGCATATCTCGAAAGAGCTGGCGATATTTCCCAATATCCACACAAAATCTGATCAAGGTGCAATTGCAGCCCACAATTGCCACCTAGGTAGATGTCCTAAAATTTGGTCACTAGGTACCTCGGTCAAAGTGTGACATTTAGATTTTCGGCCTAAGAAATGGGTCACGGGCTGGATCTCGTCCAAGAGGTGGGTACCTCAAGGGGGGATGCATAGAACAACCATACCTCGGCCTTCAGCCCTTCACAGGTGTCTCCCTACCTTATGGTGTTAGGAACACTTGACTTGGAGGATTTTCAATTCCCTATTTGACAACTTCTATTGTTTTGACAATGTGAGAACCAGATAATGGGGATTTATTTGGATGCCTATCCCCGAAATACTACCTAGACTAAAAAAATTCTTTTCGCGCCTCCTGTGGAGGAAAACTTAGTGAGTTTTTAGAAAACATTTAGATGTGGTTGTTTGAGAGATTGGGGGTATGAACCAACTTCATTGAAATAAAATGGAAGTGGATAGTTTCATCAAGAAAAGGGTGGGCTGTTTCAGAATCCCTTTGGAGGAAACTTACTTTGACCTCCACATTTCGAGAAGAAAACTATGTGAATAATAAGTGACCTTTGTGTGTGAATGAGTGAAAGTGTGCCAATGTTTTAATGAATTAGGTGTCACCTTGTTGCATGTGGACTTCGCTTGGTCCTTACAAGTGTTGATTACCTAATTAACTAAATGCCTTTGGTACAACCTTGCGTAATTCAAAAGTTCCTAGGAAGCTAGCATGTGGACATGTGGGTCCTTTACTATTCCTTTAACTCCCTATTGTGATTTAATCTAAGAAAATCTTTGAAACTATCCTAGATTGTGATCATGTGGGCATGTATGGGCCCGTTACAAAACCTTTAAATTTCCCTAGTGATTTAATCTAAGAAAGTAAATTTCAACACTATCCTATCTTTGTATCATGTGGGCATGTATGGGCCCATTACAATCTTAAGATGTGTTTGAAAAATAAGCTAAGAGGAGTCCCGAGGGGGGTTGTTGTCCTCTCCTAAAGGTTTTAGTCTTTTTAGGGGAGATGAAATTGTCCTACAATATTTTTCTGATTCTCAAGGTCGCTTGGAAGCGTGAGAGAAGAGCATACTAAGCGATTTTTATCCAACTTCTAGTCCCAATGCAAGTTTTATGTGATTACAAATTATTCCAACTTATACTTTTAGTCAAAGCAAGCCATCCATGTGGAAAAATGAAATAAAAAGAGGAAATAATGATTTTAAACCCCCTGAGTGCCTATGTGTTTTGACTAATCCCTTTATATGAAGAGGGAACTAAGTGTGGTGCAGATTACAACATGCATGAAATCACTTTTAAGAAGGCTAGGGGCCTTCCCCAAATCACAAAAAACCTTACAATGTGTATTTTTCTGCACAAGTGCGCAGGTCTCAGAGTAGACAGAGGCACATTGAGCGCCTGTGCGTAGACCAAAAAGGCTTTTGGGCGTAGGTGCGCAGAACAACATTGTGATTTTGGCGCATGTGCGCACGATGTGCGATAGTGGGCCAATAAACCCGTGAATAACTGACACACGGCCATGAATAAAATTTTGGATGGAATTCTCTCAATTCAACTTTGAATTGGATGTTTTGCAGGTCGGCTTGGGCCAGTTAAGGTACTTGCAGGTTAAATAAACCAAAAGAAGAGCTATAAAAACCCAAATGGGGTAGGAAATTGATACCTTTCCCCAGTGGAGTTGCCAATCTGTTGTGCCTCTTTTGTCACCTAAATGAGAAAAACAGAGGTGCTTACAAGCTTAGTTGGGTTAGCTAAGCAAGACAGTTGTAAAAGAAAAGGGTTAGAGAAAGAAACATAAAATAACAGCTAAGAATTAAACTAAGAAATAAAAGAACAACTAAACTATTTAAGCATAAGGACATAAGAACAAAAAACCAATAAGACTCATGTCACCAATGGTAAGGATTATATTAGTGAAAGAAAACACCA
>JZKD02S0735304.1:149995-169866 GCA_000966675.3 Picea glauca | reverse complement strand
AGAACGTGCTACTTGATCCAGGTGGTTCCAATAGTGTATGAAAATAAAATTTGACAAACTCCCACTCTCATACCAACCAACAACTGAATAAGCAAGCCTTTATGATATAACGAACGACATACACCTTCGACACATGTCAAAGCAGTGTCGAAATTAGTTGGAGAGCAAGGAAGAACGCAGAGCCTCGTGGAAACCTTCACAGGCCAAGCTGCAAGATGGTGGGAAACACACTCCCCCAGGTTACAAACGTGGACAACCGTGTCGACATATTTCATTGAATGATTCCGAGACCAGAAGTTGTACAAAGCAGTTGATATCCCCATTTTAAGGGTTGGGTATGATCCAGTAGAGCATATTCAGCGATGTGAAAATGAAATGGTGAAGGATAGGTTACAGAGACGAAAGGGTATGGCCCCACATGTTTCCAAGCACGCTAGACGAAATACCAAATAAATGGTATAAGATTGAAGAAGCTTGCGGACATGCGTTAAATTGGGAAGAAAAAAAAAAAAATTGTGCAAGACTTTGAATTCAATCTAGAAGAGGAACACCTGAAAGAAGCAGCACAAGAAATCATAAAATTCTTAGAAAACCCGACACCAGCTGCACAGAAAGAAAAATGGAATATGAATATGGATTTAGGATCGACATCGACTTGCAATCTTGTGTCGATGGAAAATAAGGAAGTCTCGATGGCATGAAGACTCGACATGGAAAATATAAGGTGCCCAGGACAAAGATTTCAGTGGAAAAAGGGCCACCCAGCATTGCAGAATCATGTGAAATCAGTGTTCAACATAGCTACATAACAGAAAGAAGACCAGGAACAACTCGACTTCTGAGAAAGTTTTACAAAAAATGGAAGAAGGGGAACGCTATCTTGACGAAGCAAAACCACCAAAATGGATGGAGGCCGAAATTAAAACAAAAGAATTTGACATACCAAATGATGATCGCCCAAAAATGGTATGAATAGGTGATTATTGGACAGATAAGAAAATAGATGATACAGTCAACTTGTTGAAAGAATATCAAGACATTTTTTCCCGTGAATACAAGGACTTGAAAGGACTTGTAGAAGAAATGGGAGGGATGAAGATCGAACTTATTCCAGGAGAAAATCCAATTAAAAATGACCATAGAAACTATCCCACAAATTTAAGACGATCGTCGAAAAAGAGATCGAAGGAATGTTGCAAGTAGGTATCATTTACCCGATCAACAAAGCAGAATGGGAAAACCCCATGGTGGTTCAACCGAAAAAAATGACCCCAAGTAGCTCAGAATTTGCATTGATTTTAAGGGACTCAATAAATTGACTGTGACAGATATATTCCCTACCCCCTTCGTTGATGAGATCATTAATGAATTCATTGGCCACGAATGCTACTCATTTACTAATGGGTTCTCGGGTTATAATCAGGTGTAGATAGAAAAATAAAATCATCCAAAGACAACATTCATCTCATAATTCAGATCCTTTGCCTACAGATTCATGCCATTTGGACTAAAAAATGCACCAACAGTATTCTCGAGAATAGTTGTTAAGGCATTTCAAGAATATTAGTATAAAACTATGGTTGTCTACTTTGATGACTGGACGATATACAACTTATTTAAAAATCATATACAATGGTTGAGGCTTATGCTGGAATGATGCAGGCAAATCCAACTATCGTTAAATATTAAGAAATGCATATTTTTTATGCCAATTGGAATCCTTCTAGGACATGTGGTATGTAAATATGGAGTAAAGGTTGACATGGAAAAGATTAAAATCATTCTCGACTTAAAGCCTCCTGTGAACCAAAAACAAATAAAAAAATTTCTAGGACACACTAGATACTATAGAAAGTTTATACACCACTATTCAGACATCACATTTCCAATGGACGAGCTTCTACAAAACGAAATCGAGTTTATATGGAGCCAAGATTGTCAGGAATCCTTTGAATTCCTGAAGAAGAAGTTGGTTGAAGCTCCAATACTAAAATTTCATTATTGGTCAAGAAAGTTTCATGTACATGTCAATGCCTCCAACGTTGTTGTCGGGTCGGTCCTAGCATAGCCATACAACGACATAGTTTATCATCCAAACACATACGTAAGTCAGAAATTAAACAAAGCATAAATAAATTATTCGACCACAGAAAGAGAAGCCATATCAATGATATTCACTTTACATAAATTTCGTCATTACCTACTTGCCAATCCATTCACATTTTTTACAGACCATCAAGCACTGAAATATTTGGTTAATAAACCGGTCCACCAAGGCAATATTTTTCGCTGGTTACTTTTATTTAAAGAGCTTGTGTTCGACCTAATCATACAACTTGGAAAAAATAACGTCCAACCCGACCACCTGTCACGACTTGCAACGAGAGAAGAATCGAAAGGAATTGACGGCGACCTACCAAAGGAACACTTATTTAGAGTCAAAGTTTCTCCTAAGAATTTAGAAGATATAAAAAATTTCTTAGAAGAAGGAAAGGCTCCTGAAGATCTCTTGACAAACAAACAAAAAAGTACTAACCTTAAAAGTTGCACCTTTCACAATCATAAATGGGTATCTCTATAAAATGGGAACCGATGATGTTCTAAGGAGATGTGTTCCTGAACATGAAAGGGAAGACGTCATTAATGAGGCTCACGCAGGACCAGTTGAGGCCACTTCCAGGCCGACACGACAGCCAAAAAGATACTGCAAGCAGGCCTATGGTGGTTGGCTCTACATAAATGTTGTCGGGATCAAGTTAGAAAATGTGATAGTTGTCAAAGAATTGGGCAACCTCTATGGGAAAATGAAATGCCTCTCAGTTCAGTAAATCCTAATCGAGTATTCAAAATCTAGGCCATCGAATTTGTTGGGCCCTTTCCACAAAGGGCAAGAAGAACTAATGCTAAGTATATCATCAATGTTGTAGAATATGTGACTAAGTGGGTATAATTTGAGCCAGTCAAATCATGTACCAAAGAGGTCGCAGTCAAATTCATCTACGAGAATATAATTATAAGGTTTGGCTATCCTCTTACACTAATTAGGGATCAAGGCACACATTTTGTGAATGAAACAATCAGAATCTTGATAGTGAAATTTTTTATCAACCACATAAGAACGACATCCTACCACCCACAAGCAAATAGGGCGGTCGAATCTTTTAACAAAATGTTACATAAAGGACTTACAAATATGTGCATCATAAACAAAGACGACTGGGACGAAAACATTCATGCAGTGCTATGGGCATATAGATTAGCATATAAACGATTGATAGGTAAGACTCCATTCAATCTTCTCTATGGACAAGAAGTTGTTATTCCCTTGCACTTCTAGACCAACTCCGATAGGGTTGCAGTTGTAGAAAAAATTGACAACAGTAAACGTATGAATGAATGACTATACCAATTGAACAAGATGGAGGGAGGAATACTAATTTCAATGCACCATAAAGAGGTATAGAAGCAACAACAGAAAGCGTGGCACAACCGACATATAAATAAAAAGGATCTAAAAATGGAGATTTAGTTTTGTTGTATGATAGTCGTATTAAAGGTAAACCAAGAAAATTAGAGACAACATGGCTTGGACCTTATGTTGTCGAAGATATTTGATCAATCGAAGCAGTCCAACTCCAAACACTGTTGAGGCACCCATTCAAAAAATTAATTAACAATTCACGTCTAAAAAAGTATCACACTTGAAATAAAAGAACCCTGTTGGAAAAATCTAGCATGGAATTTCCAACAGGGATGCAAATCCGACATTCTGGTTGGAGTCANATTTGTTATGCCAATTGGAATCCTGCTAGGACATGTGGTATGTAAATATGGAGTAAAGGTTGACATGGAAAAGATTAAAATTATTCTTGAATTAAAGCCTCCTGTGAACCAAAAACAAATCAAAAATTTTGTGGGACACACTAGATACTATAGAAAGTTTATACACCACTATTCAGACATCACATTTCCAATGGACGAGCTTATACAAAACGAAATCGAGTTTATATGGAGCCAAGATTGTCAGGAATCCTTTGAATTCCTGAAGAAGAAGTTGGTTGAAGCTCCAATACTAAAATTTCATGATTGGTCGAGAAGGTTTCATGTACATGTCAATGCCTCCAACATTGTTGTCCAGTCAATCCTAGCATAGCCATACGACGACAGAGTCGATCATCCATACACATACGTAAGTCAGAAATTAAACAAAGAATAAATAAATTATTTGACCACGGAAAGAGAAGCCATATCAATGATATTCGCTTTACATAAACTTTGTCATTACCTACTTGCCAATCCATTCACATTTTTTAAAGACCATCAAGCATTGAAATATTTGGTTAATAAACCAGTCCACCAAGGCAATATTTTTCACTGGTTACTTTTATTTCAAGAGTTTGTGTTCGACCTAATCATACGACTTGGAAAAAATAACGTCCAACCCGACCACCTGTCACGACTTGAAACAAGACAAGAATCAAAAGGAATTAACGATGACCTACCAAAGGAACACTTATTTAGAGTTGAAGTTTCTCCTAAGGATTTAGAAGATATAGAAAATTTCTTAGAATAAGGAAAGTCTCCTGAAGATCTCTCGACAAACAAAAATAAAGTACTAACCTTAAAAGTTGCACCTTTCACAATCATAAATGGGTATCTCTATAAAATGGGAACCGATGATGTTCTAAGGAGATGTGTTCCTGAACATGAAAGGGAAGACGTCATTAATGAGGCTCACGCAGGACCAGCTAGGGCCACTTCCAGGCTGACACGACAGCCAAAAATATATTGCAAGCAGGCCTATGGTGGTTGGCTCTACATAAATGTTGTCAGGATCAAGTTAGAAAATGTGATAGTTGTCAAAGGATTGGGCAACCTCTATGGGAAAATGAAATTCCTCTCAGTTCAGTAAATCCTAATCGAGTATTTGAAATCTAGGTCATCGAATTTGTTGGGCCCTTTACACAAAGGACAAGAAGAACTGATGCTAAGTATATCATCATTGTTGTAGAATATGTTCCTAAGTGGGTAAAAGTTGAGCCAGTCGAATCATGTACCAAAGAGGTCGCAGTCAAATTCATTTATGAGAATATAATTATAAGGTTTGGTTGTCCTCTTACACTAATTAGGGATCAAGGCAGACATTTTGTGAATGAAACAATCAGAATCTTGTTAGTGAAATTTTTTATCAACCACATAAGAACGACAGCCTACCACCCACAAGCAAATAGGGCGGTCGAATCTTTTAACAAAATATTACATAAAGGACTTATAAATATGTGCAGAATAAACAAAGACGACTGGGATGAAAAGATTCATGCAGTGCTATGGGCATATAGATCAGCATATAAACGATTGATAGGTAAGACTCCATTCAATCTTCTCTATTGACAAGAAGTTGTTATTCCCTTGCACTTCTATACCAACTCCGATAGGGTTGCAGTTGTAGAAAAATTTGACAATAGTAAAAGTATGAATGAACAATTATACCAATTGAACAATATGGAGGGAGGAATACTAATTACAATGCACCATAAAGAGGTCTAGAAGCAACAACAAAAAGTGTGGCACGACCGACATATAAATAAAAAGGATCTAAAAATGGAGATTTAGTTTTGTTGTATGATAGTCGTATAAAAGGTAAACCAAGAAAAATAGAGACAACATGGCTTGGACCTTATGTTGTCGAAGATATTTGATCGATCAGAGCAGTCCAACTCCGAACAATATTGAGGCACCCATTCAAAAAATTAATTAACAATTCACGTCTAAAAAAGTATCACACTTGAAAGAAAAGAACCCTGTTGGAAAAATCTAGCATGGAATTTCCAACAGGGATGCAAATCCGACATTCTGGTCGGAGTCATAAAAAATTTGACTAATCATTTACTTACAAAAATAAAACCTGCTTAGTCTTATAAACAAAATCCGATTATAAAAATCCAGGTATAGGAAACCATCAAAGAAAAATTTAAGTATTAAAGATCCATCAAATCATCAAAGAGAAAGCAATAAAGAATGCCAATGGAGATAGGAAAAAGTCCCTGGTCAAGCCTGAGACAAAGCAAACGAAGATATGATCAACATACCACTCCATCACCTGACCTAAAGAAAATAATGATGAAAATACAATCAAGTGATCGGGACAGATCGACATCAAGCAAGCATGGATCAAGGGAGCACAGGAAATGACAATATCATACAGACAGAGTGAGGCATAGAAAATTGGATGCACATATAAGTCACCAGGAACATCGACTAAGTCGTACTTACATAAAAAAACTCAAATATTTAAGAACAACAGTCGATCGACCCATGTATCGCTCACGCATTAATAGAGGAGATATCGTCAGTCGAGCTCAGTAAAATACCAACCAAGGAAATGTTGATGCCCGTAAATAAAGCGCATTCAATTCATTTCAGGGAAGGACCGATGAGAATAACATACAAATTATTGACCACTGCAGAAGATCATCCCACAAAAATCCCCAGATTCTCTTGACACACATGAAAAATCACTCAGGAAACACCATGAGTAATGCCTAACAGGGCTCACATGAGTTCCATGTCATCACTGACATAAATTTCCATTCAGATGAAATTCTCTAAGTCTTCAACAATCATAACTGCAATTCACACACTTGTGAATCATCTGATTGGGACAAACAATAACTATTTGAAAGAAAACAAGGATCTGTAAGTATACAACAAATTAGTTATGCTCATACCAAATATAGTTGATTGGATCATAAAGGAAAACGATCATCATCAAACCTACATTCCATATCTTGAGATATTGAATTGCGTACGAAATATTTCGCCATCACTCAAATTACCCTCCATATTAAAACTCTATAAAATAGAATTCAAGAATGGAGAATACCCACTCTGCAAAGAGTTAAGTTATCAAACATAAAACATGGGGTCAGAGAATTCAGCAGATAATGAACCCCCAAGAACCAGACCTTCAAAAATTTTAATCGGATCAGCCATCTTGGTCACAGACATCAGAAGAAGAAATTTGTCATCTCATAAAGGCATGAATTCTCCCCTACGGTTTCAACTGATCAACTTGTAGAGGAAACAGAGCATTCAACAATCATCCCAATGAATGGTGAGGGAAGCCACAGTCTAGGTCATGTTACTTGAATAGAGCATGGAAATAAAATTTCAAAATATCATTTCAAGTAACAATTTTGTGTGAGAAGAAATGATTGTGGACTCAAAACTAGGGATGCTTCCAAAATACGGCCTTCAGTAAATTTGGAAGAAGAACAAAGGGAATGTACCACTTACAGGAATACAACATATTCGACCCAATAAGAATAGAAATTTGACCAACACATTAGTTCCACATAAAAGAATACATAGTTGACACAACCAGTAGTGAAATTCCAAGGGAAGAATATCGGTTAGATCCAGCAACTTTAGTCGATCAAGCACATGAAATTTTGTCTCCTCCTACTTCAACTTTTCTTCCTCTCTTCGTCTTCTACTTTTCAATATTGTAATCAAGTTTTGTAAATTTGATTGTGTATACTCCCCCCTTGCTCGGGATGAGAAAGGAATTGAGGTGCGGGGAGATGTTGTAGAGGCTAGTTGACTCTGTCGACTAGGCCCACTAGTAGACTAAGAAATAGTCAGTCGAATTATCTGATAACCAACCGACCTAGGCAGTTAAGTAGTTACAACTACCTGGTAACTAGACATGTAGGAGTATAAATAGACAATCACATAGAGACTTTGATAGCTCTGTGTGAGATATTGTATACATTATATTGTATTGCTATATCCTTTAATAAAACACAGATCTTTGGGCTCTCACTACTTATGTATGTTTTTGTCTATATCTATATGCATGTATATTCATTCTTACTTATGTAAGGACTACTAGTAACTCTCCCTACTTTCCCCTAGATTACAACATATATCATGCCACAAAAGACTAGATGGCATTATACCTTAGTCATGATGAGAGAGGTATGCAACAGTGTGTGTATGGGAAGATGTCTCATTCAGCTTCAACAGTCTTCCATTCTCTATTCCATTCATGACAACCATGTTGTAAGAATCCTTCCTTATCTCAACTTTTCCACCAAACATATGAACAAAGTGGCCTTGTTGTCTGATGTGCACAAGGGACAACAAGCTTCTTTACAGCTCAAGAAGATAGAGTACATTGTGAAAAAACAAATACGGGATTCCAGGCAACTTAAGCCTGATGGTGCCCATTCCTGAAGGTTTGAGACTTGATCTATCTGCAAAGTACACTATGGCATCTACATTGTCATCAAAGTCTTCAAAGAAATCTCTTTGAAATTTCATGTGAGAGGTTTCACCTGTGTCAAGAAGCCATTCATCTTCCCAAGAAGCGAATGAAGTATTAAAGAGATATTCAGTTACTCCTATATTGCAATAGGAAACAACATTATCAACATGTGCTTTACCTTCTACTAATTTTGAAGTTTTACCTATGTCTTCTTTAATCTTCTGCCATGGTATTTTGTGGTCGATGGCTTCATGTGACCCATTCATTCTGCAGCAGGTACAATGAAGGTCGAATTTTTTATGGGGATTATGCCAACCCCCTTGCCTCTGAGCTTATTTTTTGTGTGTCTTCTCTTACTTCCTTCATGTTGTCCATTAAATGACATGCTTCCAAAACCCCTACCAAGAGAATAGAAGGGAGTCAATTCAAATATTGGGATTCAAACTATGTGTAAGCAAAGCAACTTGTTTGCACAAAGAACACACCAGCACTGACAAAACATCGGGCCAATAAAATCTCTTATCCTCTTTTTTTTCTTGGAGAATTATTTATAGACATTGAAATGATTTATACTATGTGTTTTTCAAAACATGGGGATGCAAACAAAGAAAAGGGTGAATTCTCTGTAGATAAATTTGAACACTTTCAATTAAGCGTTGTCGAGAACATGGAAATGAAAATCAAAATAGTGTATAAGCCCATCACTTGCTCATAGCCCATGCAATGGTACATAGAAAATTGAATTGCACTAATGAATACCACAAAAGAGAAGTGAACGATTAAGAATATTTTGAGGAATTTATGTAAGAGGTATGTTTCCCAAGACTCAATCATGGTTTTGTTGAAGATATAGAAGGTGGACGAGATCAACAAGCTCTACCCCACTCCAGTGGCTCCAATTCGACCCCAAGAGCAATGATCCTTTATGAAGTAAGTGGGAATATTCTCGGGAGCCTCAAGGCCATAGGCCTGAGATGTTTGTGGTTGAACAGTCACTGATTTTCACCTTCTTCACCTTATGCAACCCCTAGGCACTACCATGTTCAGGCATTGAGGTGATGAATGGGATTGTGCATGCAATAATATAGTGCAATTGTGTAGTGGGTCATGAGATAATATCAAGGATGGGCAAGCGAGGTGAGGTTAGATAACTATACTAGCTTTCAATGGATCATGAGAGATATCATATATGGAGAAATACCAAAGGAACGTGAATATTCGCAGCAAAGAGTCGAGGCGAGTCTAGGAAAAAATTAGGGTTTTCTTGAAGGAGTCTTGAGGAATGTTAGGGTTTTAAGTTGTGTGAGATTAGCAATGTCATGAGTTTGAATGGTTGATAATGGAGAAGGAATATGATACCAATGCACATTGCTCATGTGAACAATTCACCAGGACATTGACAGGGTCATGTGGGTAGTCGAATGGCCAAAGAAATATGCAATCGCATGGGATGTGTTGGTCCACTCAGTTACCAACATGGATTTGTAATGTATAAATTAGGGTAGAGGATAAAACAGAGTGTCAGAGGGTAGAGATATAGGAAGGCCAGCAGAGGCATTTTAGCAGGCTGGGGAAAATGTTAGGAATCTATTCATGGAGTTAACTAGGCTCTGATACCACTGTCAGGCCAGGAATGGAAGAAAAGTAACTCCACACTTAATGTCTTTGCATTAACTAGATAGGTGAATAAATACGAGTAAAATGGTTTTTCCTCTTCCATAATGAATGACTCTTCCTATCACCTATGATTGTTCGTATTTACATTAATGTTACAAGTAACACAACCACAAAGGATTATGTGTCCAACAAGATTTCTCACTGGGGGTAACCCCTATTGTTGACAAAGGGTGATTTTATCCTTGTCAACAATGGGAGAGCCTAAGTATTTCCAACATGACATGGACATGATGCAATTCAATGCGCCTTCATTAAAAACTATGCGGAAGATGTTATTCTCCAGTACTCTAATTATGATTTGGAAAGAAAACAAATGGGAAAGTCAATTATAAGCATGATCCATGTCAAATGCAATCAAGTTGGATTATGATGGATCCATCCCTCCAATGGATAAAAACAAAGCTTTATGTTGTGTAGGGAAGCTTTGGAGGACTTCTAAAGTAGACATGGGACATGGTGCCTGGGCCAAATCTTCCACAATATTATAGTTTTTGGTAGCTTGTGTGTTCAGATTATGAGTCATGCATCAAAGAACTCCCTTTGGGGGGGAAATAAATGTGTCAAATGATGGCTTCTCTATCTAGAGAGGGTTAATGGTATGGGAAGAGGAATTTGGATCTCAATTAGAAGGGTCTACCTTAGGGGTATCTGTTGTGGTTAATTTTCCCCTACGAACAAGGTAAACCCCCCTTTGGACCTAGACCCCTTCTTTGGTCCAAAGACAGGAGAAAAAAAATGGACACTAACGTCCCATTACACCTATCTTGACCAACATAAATGAGAAGGAAGAGAATGCGGCGTACCATTTTACAATGGTAGTCCTCACTTCTCCAACCTTTTGACCTTGATATCTAAGCTCCTAGGTGCAATACAAGACTTGAAATGAACAAAAAGGAATCTCCTTCTTATACTCTATTTGGTTATACAAAATAGATATATCTACAATGACTGAAACAACACTAGAAAATCATATGTTTGAACACATGAACTTGAAGGGAATAGGAAAAGATTATATTAATGGAAATCCAATAAAGAAAGAACTTACAAATCATCTTTGACGTTGCAACAACTTCTCCAATATCTCTAGTCCAACCCTTACATAAATTTCTTAAGATCATAATGATGATACTTCAATGGATCCCCTCCCTCTCTTTCACCATGGAAATGCTCTCAATATATAGGATTGTGAGGCTTAACCACCATGGACTATTTTGGAAATTGGTTGAGGATATGAATCCATGAGCTACGATTTTATCCTAATATAGAGCCATGGGATATGATTCGACCCAAAAAAACCTCATCTCTTCGAATCTGGACCTTAGAAAAAGGTGGGATTTCCATAACTTCCTCTAACCACTTCAACGCTCCCTCAAGGTTGAGCACAAAGCATTGGAAATTATCCCTAAGCATGGGAAGGGGAGCCTTGGTAAGGGTTCAATTCTCCCTATACATGGGAAGGGGATTGTTGACCGCCAAAATCCTCCAAAAATGGCCAAAATTCTAAGTAAAAGGCATGATCCCATCTTTCAAATGATGGATTTCTTCCTCCAAATGACTTAGGGATTATGAAAAATGTTTTTCCATGGTGTTGATGGTTGCGACACTTAGAAAATTTAATGTGACACTTAGTAATGTGCATATGGCACTTGACTAAGTGCATGCGACACTTAACAAGGTGCATATGACACTTTACAACACTTGCAACACTTAGGTGTAAATAGATGCGACACTTAAGTGTGACATTTTGGTGTGTAACAGTATCATAATCGCACGCTTGGATTTGCAGATTCACCATCTGGTCACACATCATAATGTTGACATATGAGGATGATCCCTCAAATTGTAGGGTACCTACCATGCCCCCTTGTGGAGGAGTAGGATTTGTTGCAACCATTTGTTGAGGCTGAGGGGAATGGATGAGTTAAGACAGTATGTTGTTGGAGGGCCTTTTTTTGTGTAAGGTATTGATGAATCTCATCCTTTCGAGGACATTGGTGAGTAGGATGTTCGTCCCCACAAATTTTGCAGGGGAACTGACTCTTTTTCTTCTCTTTTGTGCCCCCTCTTGATTGTTTTGGGTTAGAGCAGTCCCTCACTCAATATTGGATTTTTTCTTCTTATTCCTCTTCTTCCCTCCAGGTTGCTTGGGATTATTTGGTTGCATGTATTGCACCAAATTCATCTCAGAGGTTTGAGTGGGGACTGAGGTAGTTTTAGCATCAGGCACAATAGCTGATAGGTTTGACGAAATAGACATGTGACCCATCTGGTCAACTAGTTGGCCCACAAAAGCATGGGATACAAAACCAACCACGCCATTGGCATGGGGTCTTGGGTTTGGTTTTCTCGGATCCATTGACGATCGAGGTACATGAGGGATAATTTCATACATGGTACATGAATGAGAATAGATAATATCTAAGTGTTGGGAATTGTTATCCCCCATTTTCAGGGATAACTAAGAGATCATGTCTCGAGGCCCACAGGTCCTCGACATGGAGTACCAAGAGAAGGAATGACTTTAGCATGGCCCTGGAGGGCCCACCTTTTTTTTCTTCCAACATCTTTATCTTGTCAAAAGTAGTAGCATCCATCACCATTGGCTTGGTATTGTATCAGAGATGGTTCTTGCTCCATGAGGTAATTAGTTCAGGTATCATGGTATGTGTTGCTTTGATCATCAAAACCATTGAATATGTGCATTTGATTCCTTTTATTTCTAATGACTTCTTGGATCTTACACTTGCCCACTTAACCATGTTTGGGGGGATTGATAGGGTGCCGTATCAAGCCTATGTCTATAGATTTTGGTTTGCCAATGGGGGGGTTTCTGAAAATCCATCATCCGTGCCCATCACAACAACACTTTTACATCTTGTTTCTCACTCACTTATCCCTTTCCACTTGTCTGGGCATGGGGTTGACCTATTTTTCTAGACTGCACCTTATCTCATGGGAAGAAGGGGCTAAAGGCCCAGAAGGTAAAATAAAGATGGTAAAAGACAAAAGCCTAAAAATAAAACCTCAAGATGCTTCGCCTAGGGATCCCTGAGAAAGCAATAAAAGGATTCTCAAAAAGAAACAAGAGGGACCTAGAAAAAGGTAATAAAATAAGACCTAACCATGGGATAGGGGGTCTCATCACGAGCCAACCTATTAGTTCCATGGGTACCTAGCAGTATGACATTGCCACTAGTTGGTTACAATGCCATGGCAGTGACTCTTGGTTGCATAGCCAAGGGAAAGGGGGTCTCATCACGAGCCAGCCTTCTCATTTCTGTGAAAGTACTTGTGGGTAACGTTGTCACCACTGGTCACCACGCCAGGAAAGTGTCCCCTTACTAGCTCTTGAACCAAAAGCAATAAAGAATAAAAGAACAAAAATAATGAAGAATAAAAGGCAAGAATGGGCTTGGAAAAAATGCGTCCAGGACAAGTACAGCTCGCCTTCTACAAAGGCACCCACAAGTAACATTTTTTGTATCCTTGTCCCTCATTCGACCCACATGCCTGGACATCCCCTGACCACATCACCCACTTACATGGCTTGGATGAGGTATCTTCCAAGAAATTTCCTTTTCCAATAGACACTAGCCCAATAGGACACCATGTCCTTTTCTTCAGACTTGTATTGTAGACTTGTGTAATATCTTTGAGCTTTTGACTGATGCATTAGGGATTTTATGCACATGTTTAATAATATTGATCATGATATGTGATTGACATTTCTATGATCCCTGTGACTGATGAGCCCTTGGAGGATGTAGCTTTTGATGTGCAGGACCATGCTCGATGGACAGGTACGATTTGGACCAGTACACATGGGGAGATGATCAGTTCGGACCTCCATGGGGCTGAAGATCACATCAGATCGATGTTGGGATCCCATCAGGGGGAAGAGACAGGAAAATATCTATCAAGGGATTTGCACCGAAGAAGAAGAGGATGTTCCACCAGAGGCACCCCAGCAGAGCTTGACCTAGGGGGATTGGCCCTTTTTCAGTGGAACGTTGGCCTTGGAAGGTCTAGGACATCACCCATCATGACCATGACATCATCCAGCATTATGGATGTCTTGGGAGGTAGACTAGGCAGTATTGGCATGTGTGGCAGGTTGGAGAAGCCCAAGGAGGGCTAACATTTTGCTCTAGGATGTTCCATTTGCCCTAGAAGGGGCTAACATCTCCCTTGGAGGGGCTTGATATCTCTTTTCAGCTTGATTAGGGTTTTAATTTGAAAATTTATTGTAAAATAGTATGATTTTAGTATTTTGGCCTTGTCGGCCTTTTACATGACCTAAAATGTAAATTTAGGTCATGATACTGTATAAATGAAGAATTTTCACCTTCATTTTTTCATCACAACTCACTCACTCATTAGTGAGGTCTGAAATTTGCACCCTCTCTTGGGTTATTGGTTGATTTAGTGATGCGAACTTCTTGAAGGAGGATTTCTTGGCATAGTTTGGCATTTCTCTTTAATGGAAGGTGTTACAACTAGGGTTTGCAATGCCTTTTCTTGGTGATATGTAAGTATTTTTTCAGCAAAACTTCTTGAATGAATGGTTGTAGTTTTATTTCTTGCATATGTTTATAATTTTGTTGAAAAAACCCATAGGTGACAAGCACACAAGTAGGTCCTTGTCTCATGTCCCCATTGAGAGTATTTTCAGCCATTGATTGAAGAAGGAGAGAGCCTATCCATTGCTACACTCTCATTCTCTCTTCATTTTTTTCTAGCCATACCTTTTATAAGCTAAGAAGAGGGAGATGCCTTAAATCCTAGGTTTTATACACTTGGGCCAATTTTTCTAGGGTTTGTTGGTAGAGCCTTGTTGTAGCAACACTTTGCTTCATCAAACCTTCTTGTCTTGGTTTTATACTTCATTTTCAGCTAGCCGTGATTGCCATTGAGTTAAGGAAGGAGGAGAGAGCACTAAGGCCTACTTCTCCTACACCAAGGTGAGCCTCTCTCCCCTAGGGTTTTTAATTTGAGGCCTTGCCTTAGCAACACCTCAAAGCTTCTCCCTCTAGTACTTAGCCGTTTTTAGCTTTGCCTCCTTTAGCTCTTGCGTCCTTCACTATTTGACTCCATTAACCCTAAGGTACTGATCTAAATACCTCATGCATTGAAGTGAACTTGATCACAAACAACTCTCAAAATCTTGAATCAAACCCTAACTTTACTAACCCTAGCCTAAAGCTAACCTTCTAACTCTATATGTTGCTATCATCTTTAGCTATAACTTCATTGGTGCAGCTAGCGTATTTTGTGTGAGAAATTGAATGGTGGTTATAGGCATTTATTGAATGAAGTATTGATTTATCATGTTGAATGCCACATCATTTTAACATTTGTTGAAGAAGTGATTTAATTACTATTGTTATTTTATAAATATTGACTTCGTCAATATTCATTATCAAATTGCTTACAAGTGTATTAGATAGTCGTTGATTTACATGAAGTACTAACCAATTGAGCATCTTGCATATATCAGTTTCATTGTTTCTTTGTCTCAAGAAGGTGCATCTTTGTTTTGGTTATACTTTATTATTGGTTGTTTAGCCGGACTATCTGCTTGGTGGTGACTTGTGAAGGGGAAAACCATTCTTTACCTTATTATCCTTTGCCTTCTCAAAACCCCAAGTCACTGGGGACATCTCCCCTGGGACTTACCTCCCTAAAGATAAAGAACCATCCCATTGTGGTGACATTGGGTGGGATTGGTTCATGTTACGCCAGTTTGACCTTCAAACCTCAAGCCTTTTATCCTTGCTACAAACTACGCGATAACATTTTGGCATCATTGCCAGGGAACACTGAGTCAATTCTCCCCAAGACAACACTTTTCGGTAAGCCTTTCCTCAGAAACCTTATCTTACAAGCTTACCTGACGAATCCACTTAGGGTGTTTTCCCTTATCCTTTGATAGTTTCAAGAAAATTATCTGGCGACTCCATTAACCTTTTCTAGGGTGCCACCTTACTCTCAACCCTGTGTATTTCCAATTTATGGGATCATGGCATCCTAGGAACTACTATATCCAACTATTGATTTCAAAATCCTTCAAGGATACCAAACCCATTTTGATACGAAATGGTCAAACAACCTTCCAAGATTTTGGGGCCTCCCAACTCCTCACATCATAAAATTTCTGGATCATATAAGCGCGGTAGAATTGGGAGGGGAGGATGCTCTAATAAAAAATTTCATACTCTCTCTGTCATCCTTCTTACAAGATTGGGTTAAGAGTTGTTGCCAAGATAGAGGCATATCATATTTCATACACCTCATCAACAGGTTTGTTGATTTTACCAAACCACGTTGCCAAACATATGAAGATGCCCTTCATAATCTCACAATAGCCTTGGAAGACGGAGGATTCACTACTAATATTGTGGCAGATCTCAGAAACGCATATCATGTTCAACATCAAGAATTCTCTTATGTGAAATAACAGATTCATGAAGAATTTTTTCAACCTCTTAAAGAGGAGCAAGATTTTTCCCATGATTCAATAGAATGCAGTGAAGATATAACTAAAGAAGTGAATTATGAAGCACCAGTGACCACTCCTCAATCTGATGAAGCTCTCCAAGATCTTGTCCCTCTTGCACAAAATGAAGAGAATGAGGTAAGTCATTTTTCTTTCTAGTTCTTTGATGATACTTTGTTCTATGACTCAGAGAGTGAAGAGGAAATGGAACCCTCGGACAAGCTTGATCCTCTATATCTCAAGGCTGAAGATGTAGAGGCAAATCTTCCTCTTGATGAAATTATCCAAACTCTTGAATTAAACAAGGTGAGTTATTTACCCTTCCAAAATTTTAATGATTCTTTATCTTATAATGTAGAGAGCAAAGAAGTGTTGGATGTACTAACTGTTATCACCCCATAAATTATGGGAATCAACTTATGACTTGGATATTATCTGTATCTAGTGATCTTGTTGACAAATGATATTTTGTTCCTTCAAATAATTTGTAAAAGAAAAGAGAAAAAAGAAAAAAGAAAAAAGAAAAAGGAAAAGGAAAAGAAAAAAGAAAAGAAAAGAGGGCATAAAAGAATGGAAACAAAGGCCCCATGAAATAACAGTGACTTGGTCATACCTTTCAAGCATGACCAAGTTCTTTTAAATTTTCAATGCTGATAGGTTAGTGAATGCATTTGACCAGACCATCTAATCCTGGTCAGATAGCCCATAGGATAGAACTAGTGAATACATCTGACCAGACCATCTAATCCTAGTCAGGTAGCCCCAGGGTAGAATTAGGGAATACATCTGATCAGACCATCTAATCCTAATCAGATAGCCCCTAGAAAGAATAAAATATTAACCCAATAGTTTAATCTGGGTTAATTGCCTTATGACAGTAGGTTAGGATGTAGGTTAATTGCTTTGCCTGCCTTGCCAAAATAAAGCCAGATCGATAAAGATGTTACCCTATGACTCCAATGCCTAAGTGTAATTGAATTGATGTCCCCTTAGTGGTCTATATGAGAAAAATCGAAGGAAAACCCATGTGAATGTCCTTATCCTAAGTTTTTCCTACATATGACATTTTCCGCCCCCTACCTATGTTTCATTCACCTTTCAAAGGCCCAGATCACGACGCTTAGATCAATGGTTCATATAGAATTCTGGACCCCCCCGCCCGTTCTGCCTTTAACGGAGGGGGGGGAGGGGGTCCGGAGTCAGCGATAACCTTTACATAGATCTGGACGGTCCAGAAAGGAGCGCGCAAATCCACGGTTCACATTGGATTCCGGACCCCCCCGCATGTTCTGCCTTTAACGGAGGGGGGGGGCCGGAATTGGTTATAACGCAGGCTTAGATCTGAATGGATCTAAGCAGAGCACTTGAATCGATGATCCACATTGGATTCCGGACCCCCCCCCCTCCATTCTGCCTTTAATGGACGGGGGGGGTCCAGAATTGATATTAACAAGCGAGCATAGATCTGCGGTCAGAAATCAAGCGCGCAGATCAACGGATCTGGGTGGATTCTGGACCCCCCTTGGTATTCTGCCTTTAATCAAAGGGGGGGGGGTCCAGAATGAATCTTCCTTGTGGCGGGCCCCTTGTTACATGTGTCGTCGCTCTATTGGTCCAAAGCTCACATCCCCCACCTGTTGTCTGACACCCCGTCGCCCCTCGACGTCATCCTCCACTAAGCCCACTTGTCTCACTTGCCCTCGGGTCGAAGTCCCATCCCGTTACTGTTGTCAGTCCATGTTGTCAGCGCCATAACACCTTTCACTCATGAACAACCCCCTTTGGCGACTTCTACCCCCAATCACAAACCTCCACGTCAGTCGTCCGTATACTATGGTGACCGTCACCTGCCATATCACTCCAAGTGGCCCATTGTACATTAATAACTAGATAAAATGCTCGTTCTCATGTTGACCATTTTCCCATGTCCGACCGACCTAGTTTTGAATAAGAGTACCATTGTGCCCCTTTTCACTCATTTTTTATCACTCGCGCCAGAACCATCCCTCGCACCAGAGAACTTATCTATCATATTTCCATTGCTTCCCCGTCATTTTCCTCCACCACCAGTAGACCCCACTAACGTTTTTTATTGCAGGTACAGTTGCCGAAATGGTATCTAAGATGAAGCAAGCTGAAGAGGAAGAGAATCCGTTTGTTCCTCCTCCGGTCGACCTGGATAAAATCCCTCTGGTTGACAAAGATCGGTTGATAGCGGACACAATATGCAGTTTTGACTTCTCTGATCTGCAATCATGGCTCCGGGAAGTTTTCCTAGACCAGAGTGATGAGATTGGGCTCTGGGAGTCCAATTTGCCCCTATATATGTTCCCCCAAGTCCACCATTTCCCAGAATTTGCACTCAAGTGCCAAGCTCACTACGTCCCCGAACAGAAAGCCATTGTTTCTTCCTCTGGGGACGTCCTCTTATTCATCACCCCAGAGGATATCGACCAAATGATGCAGATAACCCGCCCGGAGTCTGCGTCCCCGTTCAACCTGGAAATCCTCACTGAGCTCTATCAAAAAATGACTTTCCCGCAGAGAGCTCAGATAATGGAGCTTTCCTCCCCACTTCCGCTCCACTCCCGACCAAAAATCCCCCGTATCCTTCCTCTTTGTTTTCCATCAAAGGAAATCAAATTATGTATTCCCTATGTGCCCTACTTGGGTACTATTCTGATCAATGGGTAGACGAACCCATACTGGGTTTTCTATCCATCTTTTCAAATGATGAACAACCAACCACTCAATTCGATTACAGCACCTTCTTGGCCAATAACATCCATGAGAAATTCGTGAATTTCACCACTGAGGGCATGTTCAGGTATTCATCCATTCTGGCCTACATGTTTGTGTATTTCCAAGCAGACAGGTTCAACTTCTCCATGCAGAAGATGAACGTCGACGGGAGGCCACAGCCGGTCACAGCGTGGACGTCTCTTCTAAAGCGTAATTCTGTCGAATTCGACTTCACAGCGTTCATTGATTAGTTTTACCACCCTGTGGTAAGTATGTTGAGTGGCATGCCTGAGCCACGAATTAATGACGAAGTCCGGAGAATCCTACAACTCTTGGACAATGCAAAGATGGGAGATTGGTACTTGTATCAGAATCACTCTGAGATCCGAGTTTATGGGTGCGAGTTGGCACCTTACAAGCTTCCGAAATATATACCGGTAAGAGTTTTCGAACTGGAATATATTAGGAAAATTATGAATTCTAATGATATTCACTTTGTTTCCCTTAAAAAGAAGCAACAGTTGCGGATTAAAGGGCAGATAGGCTCATTCATCTACAATAATAGAGGCGCAGGTGATGAAGCAGACAAACTGTTGAGGGAAATGAAATTTCTGACAAGTTTCACCTGGCATTATGATCCTTGCGGGATCATTTCTGAGATGAGAGTCAGAAATAAGAACGCCCCAT
>JZKD02S0735304.1:90077-101981 GCA_000966675.3 Picea glauca | reverse complement strand
TTTTGATAGACATATTTAGTATAAATAGGAGTTGAAGGCATGAGAAGCTTTGTCTTGGATATTATTGTTGTTGAAGCCGCCTTTAACAAGTGGTTGAAATATAATTCTTACATTCAAAAGTTGGTTTTCAGGCTGCCTTTTACTCTATGATCTTTACCCGCCGAAAGCCTCAATACCCCGACATGCAAAGTAGCGATGGTCGTTATAGTCCTAAGTCACCGTCGCTTAACCGTTAAGAAATTTTATTACTTTTGTTACCTCGCGCTATTGCGCTTCAGGAGTTACAAGTCGTAAGGTTTCCAAACTCTGATATGCGAACTCATGAAATGGTTTTAAAAGTTTACCCAGGTTAGTGTCAGGGGTAAGTCACTTTAAACCCTAGTTAAGCACTGTCGAGGTTTCGTGACTCAGCGATTGCTCTCCCGAAAAACTATACCTTCATAGCCCCGAGTCGCGAAGTCACGATTTTTATTAATTAAGTATGGGTTAATTAAGAGCTTAAGTCAGATCATGTTTTTAAACTAAATCGCATCATCGTGATTTTGGGTTTTGAGGGCTCAAAGGGTAGGAGTGAATTCTCTCGATACGACGAACGCCAAAAAGGGGGGATTAAAGACTAAAACAAACTTAATTAAAGGAGCTAAGCAGGATTAATCGATGCATCAATGAAAACTTTAATATGCACCGTCTGTGGAGTAATTTTAAATGTTTTTTGCGCTGATTCGTGCTACAACTCGTCAAACAATTATGGCATTTATTTGGACTACGACGAGGTGACAGATAGTAGGATCTCACTTTTACTGCTAAATCTTTCTTTAAGCGATTTGACCATTTTGTTCGCAAGGACACCAGGGGTTTAAATGACTAAGATAAGGGGTTTGTTTCATTATTTCAATTTTATTTCTATTTTGCGCACAAAGCTTTTTCATTAGGATAACTTATGTATGTATTTACAATTCTTACTACAGGAGATCTGCGTACAGAATTCTCTTTCATGGCTCCACGAAAGGCGTTCAAGGTGGCTGCTGAGAGTTAAGGTCGGGGCTTCTATGCTGTTTCTGACACTTCACCCCAAAGTATTAATACCGTCAAAACCTGGACATACATCTCCGACATTCTTCAATCTGAATCAGTGAATTGTTCAGGTGATTCTAGCGATGATGAGAAGGATGATTTGGCCACCAAATACAAAATCGTCATTCAGGAATAAATGCACAAAATAGCGGCAAGACCACGGCTCCTCCCCTATTATGATATGATCAAATGGGTGCTAGGCCACGTGGATATCCCAACCAGAACTATTATTAGCGAGCAGAAGGTGACGATTGGGAATTTTAGACCAGAACATTTGCAGGTAATGTATCAACTGTCACCCACACCAAACTTTGCGTACAATGTCGAGTTTCTGGAAGGTTTCAAGGAGAAGGAATGTGAGCAATATGGCAGAAACTTGTCCGATCCGATTAGGGATTGGGTTTCGTGGCCCGCAAAATTCAGGGTGGATTGTAATGGAATTTATTCAATTTCCTCCTTAGAGCCGCCATTCAGGTATATAGCAATGATGGCCTGTAGCTTGTATGGAAGGGAGGACACCACACACTTTTTCCTCCCGTGGGTGCCTCTGATTCATACAGTCATTGAAGGTCTTTCTTTCGACTGGGCCAAACTATTGTCATACAGTTTAACTAGTCAAATTACCGAATATCGAGCGCAGAAGGCGAGTGGGAAAGCAACTTCGTTTTTCATGTCCTCCTACATCATGGATGACATTTGTTTCATGATGCCTTTCCATCTAATGAGCTGGAGCTAGACTCCATCTAGTACAGAGCCTATCCATGTCTACCACTCGAAGATTTGGGAGGATAAGGCCAAAGAATTCATCTATGAGATATTCAACTGGGTAATGGTGCCACTTTATGTCGCCATTTTTGGCCAGTCACCTCCCAGGATATTAGATAGCGTCGTGACCAGCCTAAGCAGCATGGAAGATTGGTATCTAGAGGAAGAATATTCATATATTAGGGTTTTCGGCACCTCTATCCCTCCATATGCCCTCCCGTTATTCCTGCCAAATAAGCTATTGTGTCGTGAGATCGCCAGACAGTCTGTGCTCGGTGGAATAAGTAAGGAGCTCAAAGGAGTATCAAAAAAGGTATGGCCGCCCTTCCCTATTCGTATCGGTGCATATTCCTCGTTAGATTTTGGCCACGCCAAAGCCGAGGCTATGGCTCTAGAAGAAATGAAGCTGGAAGATATTGAGTTCAAGAAGCACGACCTTAGTAAGGTTGTGAGCAATCACCTGGCAAGTTGTGGCCTGAAGAGGTATGAACACGAGGATTCCTCGAATGATGAAATATTCCAAGGCGCGAGGTCCTTCACTGGAGTCCTAATTCAGATTCAAGCCTTGCCACCCAGAGACATGGCCGAATTTTTGAAATTTCGGGAACACCGACAGAGTTGTCTCCCCCATATTTTACAGGGTGAAGCCCCAGAGCTTCCAGTTACAAAGTAGACGGGAGTCAAAGGTGCAAAGGACTCGAGTCCTAGTGGGGAGAAGGACCAAGGTAAAACCAGGGAGGCTGGAACCTCAGAGCTAAGAGCCGAAGTCCCACAGAAGAAGGAAGGAAACCGCGAAAAGGACGCGCCAGGCAAGTAGGCCCAAGGCCAAGAGGAGATACCTTCGCAAGGATCGAGCGACTCACTTTCGATCACACCAAACGAGTCGGTTACAGAAGTCACCCCGAAACAAACATCCAAGCAAATCAACAGTCCGATTGCTATTGTCACACCCTTGTAGTTCACAAAGGGGAATCCTGACGCGGGATGGATTTTCAATGAATAACTGATGCCTATTTCTGTAGAGGAGATGCCTCCCAATGAATTTTTCTTTGAAAAGAAAAGAAAGGTCGTGGTAAGGCAAGGATTTTATCAAAAAGAGGGTGTAGTAGCTAAAAAATTTAAAATCATGACAGATGGGAAGGCTGCAAAAGAGGGAGAATTTGCAGAGGAGATAGACGGGACACTAGGGACTTATGCTACAACCAATTAGTACTCAGTTGGGACTTTGACGGCCCAGTTGAAATGAAATAACCTCCTGATCAGTAAATTGGAAGCTAAGGTGGCTACTATCGAAGCGAATGTCAGGGACGAGTTGAGCAGGAGCCTTGAGGAAGCCTAAACAATCGAACTGCGTGAAATCAAGAAGCTTAGGTCCGACCTCGAGCAGGTGTGTTGGTTAGCGCAAACTAAGCAAACATAGGTAAGACAGCAGGAGCAACAGATTATAGAGTTGCAGTTGAAATTGGAGGTGACCGAGAAACAGGTTGTAGACATAAAAGTGTTCAGATCGCAGGCCGTCGAAATCCGACATAAGGTACTTACAGCTCAACAAAACTTTTTGGTAAAGGTGAGAACCATTCAAAACCATTTCCGAATGATAGAGCAAATATTAGAAAACATTTCTTCGAGAGAAAGAGAAGCCGAGGCAGCACGGGTCGCTTTCCAAGATGTTGTTATAGCTACAGCGAAGATAGAGACGATCAGTAGCTCAAAATTATCCATCGCGGAACAAACCAGAGGTAGTATCCTGCTAAAGGTCTGAGAGCAGAACATATTAGAAAGCAGGGGGAGAGCTAACGAAGTAAAGAATTTTTGTGAGGAAACGTTCTCTTTAATAAGTAAAGGTTTTCTAGATCTTGATAAGGAGAGTAGTGTTGGGACACTGGGCAAAATCAATATAGCTAAACATTTGTTGGACATCAAAGAAAACATGGAGGAGCAATAAGTGGAGATATCCTAGATTAGCCAGGTTGATATGACCCAAATGGAAAAATGGCTAATACAACCAAGTTTACAATTATGCTCCATCATCACAGAGGACCGACAAGTGGGAAAGAGTTTACCACAACTGGCGAAGAATTGTTACACTCTTGAAGCGAGCGACCAAGCAGAGCCTTCCAGATTGATAGCCATGTTGGTAGAGAGGTGCATCACTTGCACCGAGCAGGCGAAAGGGCAGGCTTCTGGTGTCAAATAATGACAGATGTCTTCCTGTTCTATTTTTAGAACCCAAAGAGTAAAGAAAGGAAGGTGCTCTACCTGCAGGAAGGAGGACAAAGACAAAGAAGAAAAATGCGTAAATTTCCCATTTTGTAACCGGAAACTTCTGGAATGATTGAGATTTGAGCGTTTAGAAGTTTGTATAAATATGTATTTTGAAGTGAGAATATTGGTTGGACCTTTCTTGGCCGATTGTAATAGAGACTTTCTTCCTTTTGAAAATTAATACAAAGCAATCCGAATATTCCTGATTCCGTGAAGACTGAGTTATGAGTTTTGTTTTCTTTGTTATCTTATATTAAGATTCATTTCTCATATATATATCTGATGAATTCTTAGCTACAATTTAGTGCAACTTCTACTGTGGTGACCAACTTTTAGTCGTCTAATCGCTTGCAGTTTTTCCTCTGTATCGGCTATCAACAGTTACAAGACCTGTGAACTTTTTAGATCTCTATATTTTATGCTTCATCATATTACTTCTTGTCTTTTTCTTCTTCTGTTTACAGGGCGAGATTCTCCCTTGATAGGAGCCTCACATTGTCGACTGCTTAATGTTTTCTCACATTTCATACATGATTCTTTAAAAAATTAACTCAGTTACGAGAGAAGGCCTTTGGTTTGTGTTCTATCCTTAACATCGGATTTCGAAAGTTCTCTTTTATACGGTTAAAAAAAAATTGAAGTGGCATTTTAAACTCGAACTTTCTTTTCATTTTTTGTTCCTCCATGACTGTGCCCTTTACAAGATAGCCCAACATTGAACCCAGCCTATCAGATCAAGCCAACATCTCTTTGAACCTATTTGACACCATACTTAAAACTGCCATCACCCAGGTCGAACTCGAACGTTCATGGGCCGCAATTGAACAGGATATAAGCATCTAGGAACGTTTGGAAGCGAGACAGAGACAACTTAGAGATCAACCTTAGCTTCCTTTTCCCGAAGGTTGATTTTTCTCGTTTTTATATTTTACTCGCTTTCGGATGCCTAGTCCCTGTAATTTTTATCCTTTAGTACAGACTCTTGAAAAACATCTTTCTAGCACCGTTGTCGGGGACCAAAGTTACGAAATCTTTTTCCTGGGAGAACGACATTTTTGCAAGTTTCTACCCTTTGATGGTGAACAAAGGGTGAACACCTTCTAAAGGATTTTTCTTTTATCATTCACTTGGTGACTCCATGTTTAAGAAAGCTGGCATACGGTCGAAGGAACACCAGACAAAACCCAGATGGTAAATAGACCACGCCCATTTTTTATCCCGAAAAAATACTGAAAACAAGAGGTTCCCTTAAGCCAACCACTGCGGTCTACTAGCTTAGGTACACATAATCCAAAGCTAAGACTCCTTTTGAACCTTTAACTTCACACAAATCCCCCCCTAAAACCCTCAACCCAACTTTAGCTCTCCTCGAAATTAAAAATGAAATTCATCTGACAACTTCCGGCGGACATAAAGGTGAAAATCCCTCAGTAAATTTAACAGTGATCGATATCCCACCGACTCTTTGGTTAGATTTCCTGACCTCACCAAGTCTTGAGGAGTATACCATAGACTCAGATTCTATGCCCGCGGGTTCCCCTGATTACATCTCTTGCAAATCCGAGGAACCAAGTCCTCGCATCTCTTTTCACCCTTCTTCAATTTTCTCGTCTCTTGAAGAAGATAAAGATTCACTTTTAGTGTTCCAGAACCCTCTGTATAACACACCGTTTTCCTATCTAATAGTATCAATGGCGACTGTTGGAGGGGGAGGTGGAGGGGTTTTGGGAGGAGGAGGTGGAGGGGCTCCAAGAGGAGGAGGGGGGGGGACCAAGGGCTGCCCCCGCCTGCTAGAGTTTTCACTAAAGTAGCTGCCAGATATGCACCTCTGGTTCTGCTTGTCCCTCTTCACGACCTTCCTGAAAACTACATGAAAAAAATTACCTAAATTTAGAGGGGAAGGGGACCTGACCGCGACAGAACATATAAATTTCTTTGATCAGTTCGTAGATATCCTAGGTCTCGAACACGAAGACGTATATTCGAGGTTATTAGTTCAGACTTTCGAAGGACAGGTACGAGCCTGGTTTCAAAGTCTACCCGCAGGTTCGATATTATCCTATGATGCCCTAGAAGACTCTTTTCTTAGACAATGGGGTGAAAGAAAAGACCATTTGTACTATTTGACCAAGTTCGGTTCTTTAAAGAAAAACAATTCGAAAACTGTTATGGAATTCATTCAAAGGTTTAACAAGTTATATAATAAGATCCCAGTCAAAGTTAAACCATCCCAACCTGCGGCCAAGGTAACCTTTGCGGGAGCCTTCGAACTCGATTTCGCACTTCTGTTGAGAGAAAGGAGAGGGGATACCCTGACTCGAATGCAAGACAACGTTGTAGAGATCGAATCTAACATGATGGCTTTGGGCAAATTGAAAACAAAAATAGAAATGGGAAACCGATAAACCAAACGTTTTAGGGAACAAGCAGGACCCTCAGGGCCTAGTAGATCCTCAGATGATAAAATGGATGATATGGCTAAGATAATTAAAGAGCTATCAAATAATATTTCCATAATGGAGCTATATCAATCTAAGGCGGATCATTTCATTAAAAGGGAATTCAGAATAAACCCCAACCCTCAAAATCAACAAAGACATATTAAAAACGAGGAAGAGAAAATCCAAACTCCTTTAAAAAATGAAAATTTTATAGGAGGAAATGACCTGCAAGATTTCTAGAATCTGGAAGAAGACATAAACAATTTGGGTGACGATTACACACAACCTCATTTAACTAAAGAATATTACGAGAATTCCTTGAACACAGAGCAACCTTCACATAAAGATGACGACATAAACAACACCGATGTTTCTGTCTATCAAGAAATGACCGATTAAATAATGGCTGAGGTCCAACATAAGTACAACCTGAGGCCTAAAAAAAAACTTGTTTCGACTCCTCAACCTAAGAAAATTCTTCCTAGAGGCGAAATTTACGAGCCTGCCCCAAAGGATACCGAGATACCTAATAGCAAAATAAAAGAGGTAGATTCGCAGAATGCCAAAGTAAAGGAGGCTGAGACCCAAGCAAAGAAAACTAAGACAACTGAAACACGTATACTGGTAAATAAAATCACGGAAAATCAATCAGCACAAACAAATAAGTTAGAAAAGAAGGAGTCTGAGGTTTTAACCAGAGAAACGGACAAAGGTGGGGAAGGTTTCAGCCTTGAAAATGAGATAAATAAGATCAAAATACCAATCCCTCTGGTCGAATTAGCAAAGAATCCTATGTATCTAAAGGAGATAACCAAAATGATAGGTTTTTCGGATCTAGAAAGTCACTTTGACGTGATAATCTTGGAAGATGATAAGCCTAATATCACTTTTGGTCCACATTTCGAGGGTGCCAGAGACACCGTCGCTCCGTTCTATATTACCTTGAATGTGCATGATCGACTGTTGCATAACTGCATGCTAGACTCTGGAGCCTCACATAATGTGATGCCCAAGTCTATTATGGACAGGCTAGGCCTCGAGATCACCAGGCCTTATGGAGATCTCTACTCTTTTGATTCAAGAAGAGTTAAGTGTGTGGGTATGATAAAAGATTTAGTAGTCACTCTTGCACATGTTCCAGTGAAAAGTGTCCTGACGGATGTAGTTATCATCGATATAACTTTGAAGTATGGCTTGCTACTATCTAGGTCATGGGGAGCCAAACTTGGGGGGTCTCTTCAACTAGACATGACTTACACCACGATTCCTGTGTTTGGTGGACAATTTACTCGGCTATACAGGGAAACGAGGTTAGCATACATAGTGAGCGACCCACATAATCCTAACAATTATCCTATTTATGTTGCTGATCAAGATCTAGGGAATTATATTTTCTCTTTTGATCATGGTGTAAATAGCTGTATAGAAGACAATTACATAGATAAAAATGAATCAGGAAAGATAGACGTGATATGTATAGCACTGGAATTTGGAAAATGTTTTTTGATGGTGCCTTGTCATATGAAGGAGCAGGTGCAGAGGTACCGTTTGTAGCACCTGAAAATGAATTTGTTATTCCTTTCTCCTACAGGCTTCAGTTGGATATAGACTACACCAATAACGTATGTGAGTATGCGGCCCTAGTCTTAGGGTTGGAAGCTTCCAGGAAGCTGAACATAAAAAACTTGGAAGTATACGGAGACGCAGAGTTGATAGTGAAACAGATAAATCGGCAATACCAGGCCAAACAACCAAGATTGAGATCTTACAAGAATTGCGCCTGGGATTTAATAGAAAATTTCTTCTCGTCGGTAAATGTTCATTTCATCCTGCGCACTGAAAACCTACAAGTCGATTCATTAGACAAAGCAACCTCAACGTTTTCCCCCCCTACAACTTTCAAACTAAGGTACCACATAGAGGTGAGGAACAAACCTTCGATACCAAACAACATCCAACACTGGCAAGTGTTTGAGGATGATGAACAAATCAAGAAGTTCCTCGAAATTGTAGATGACTTCACCGAAACTAACATTGACCAATAAAACCAAAACGACCACACATGGATCATGCAAGAGGGAGAGGATCCTCAGGGGTTCTAGGAAAAGATCGCTAATCATCACATGTTAGTTTTAAAGAACAATCAAATTCCAAAGGGACTAATCCCTCTGGAGATACTGTTCGACCAAAATGATATGCCCTTAAAATCTACTTTTCAACCCCAACCAGAAGAGGTTGAAGACTGTGACATAGGAACCAAAGAGGAGCCTAGGATAGTAAAAATATCAAAGTATCTCCCTCTTGAGACAAAGAGTAAATATGTTGATCTACTCGAGCAGTATAAAGACATTTTCGCTTGGTCGTACGAAGAGCTGAGGACCTATGACACCGCTGTGATTGAACACAAGATACCCCTAAATCCTGGTGTCAAACCTTTTAGAAAAAAACTCAGACAAATCAATCCTATTTTATTGGTCGTGGTCGAAAGGGAAGTCAAGAAGCTCTTGGATGCAAAAATAATCGTACCACTGAGATACTCCGACTGGGTAGAAAACCTGGTTCTGGTTAGAAAGAAAAGTGGGGAGATCAGATTGTGTGTTGATTTTAGAAATCTAAATAAATCCTCCCTCAAAGATAATTACCCCCTACCCAAAATGGATCACATTTTAGAAAAAGTAGTTGGGGAAAATAGGATGTCAATGATCGACGGTTTTTCTAGGTACAATCAAATTGCTGTGAACGAGCACGATAAAGAAAAAACAACCTTCACCACCCCTTGGGGTACATTTATGTATGACAATATGCCTTTTTGTAACATACCCACCACCTAAAATCAAACTATTTCATTGATTTCTCAACAATGAGAATCCCCGAAGCTTGCAGCAGCGAAATGCCAATCCCGATCCACAGGTCTTTAATTCCCTGTCACTACCTCTTCTTCACGCGCCTGTGACATTTCTCCAATGATAGTTTCGGGTTTAGGGGTTTCGTGATCCCTGACGACAAAATTTCATGTCCTCTCGAGCTCCCGATCTCCGATGAGCAATTTCACCGATACGCGCCCTTTACGTGTTAGCCCTCCTGGCTATGCTCTGGTCCATGTGACCGCTAATTCATAAGTCCGCAGCCTTATCCTTCTTTCAGGGTTTTGGACTGCAAAATCCCGGTGTGCTCCAACTCCCGTTAGCCCTCCAGGCTAAGCTCGTGGTCCACATGAACTTCCCCCTATATGACCACAACCATACCTCCTCATCGCGTTTTCAGACTTTTCAATGTCGAAATACACTCGTCCTCAGGATTCGCGATCCCTCAAATCCCGACGTGCTCTTTAGGCACTAGCTCTCCTGGCTAGGCTCCTGGCCCACACGACCGTTATCCCCATGACCGCAGTCTTACCTCTCGTTGGGGTTTCGAGCTTTTAAGTGCCGCAATGCATTGGCCCACGGGATTCCCGATCCTTCAAATCCCGATACGCTCCAACTTCAGTTAGCCCTCCGAGCTAGACCTTTGGCCCACGTGACCACTATTTCACAAGACCGCAACCTTGTCTCTTGTCGGGGTTTCGAACATCGCAATGTCGAAATGCCTAAACATTTTGTCCTCGGAATCCCTGATATCCCGATGATCGAAATGCCGATAGACGACTTCCTATCGGGACTTTCCCCGATGGCTCCGATTGCTACCGCGCGTCCTCTTTTGATGGACAGTCCTGGTTAACTCTCGGGATTTCGTGACTTCTAATGTCCTAGCTGCCTCATCCCTAGGACTCGCGAAATGCCGGACTCCGAATCCCTTTAGATCTCTGACACGCGTCCTAAGTGAATGGACGGTTCAGATCGCTCCTTGCATTTTCGAGACTTCTGATGTCCTGACTTTCACGACCTCAGGAACTCCGATTTCCCAAATGTCGATATCCCGATGTCTAGTGCCCGGATCTCCGAAATGGACGATCGCGTGACACGCGTCTTCTCTCATATGGATGGCCCAGATTTGTGTCGGGGTTTTCAAGGTGGACTTACCCGATCTCCTATCCACGGGAATGTCGATATCCCGACTCCCGACGCCTCGATCTCTGCCACGTGTCTCCACTAACGGACGGTCCAGATCGTTTTCGGGTAATTTCCCATGGAAATTCTCAATCTCATGTCATCGAGACTTCCGATTTCCCGATATGTGAAACCCCGATGAGCCAACCCTCTTTTCGAGATTTTTCCTTCTGTTCACGAGCTTAACCCTCGCGCAACTTCTGTCAGATCTGACGACTGACAGGTATCTGCTCAAGATCTGACGGCTCAGATCTGTCCCACTTCGTGCATTCTTCCACTACTTCGTGGATGTGGAAAGATCAACAGTCCAAATGTTCTCATGGACCTTGGGGGGGGGGGTCTACGATCCTGATTTCATCGCTATTCACGAAGATAGAGAGAAAAAGGGGCAAGTTATGTAACGCCCTCGTTACTTTTGTCAATCTGACGATCGTGAATGACCATGGGTCTTCTGACAGGATCTCATCCATCGATTCGTTACTTATCCCTATGCTGCTACTTTAGAATTTTAAGAGGGTCATTCCTCCTCATACAGGGTTATTAAGACTTGCACTTTCAAGTCTTTTTTTCAGGTTCTTGGTAAACCTTTCCAAGGAGGGAATCTCTGCGAAGAGATCTATTCCGAGGCTTTCCTAGAGACAGACAAAGGGAAACAAACTCCCGAGGATGGACTGGAAGTCTGGCTTGGTTCAACTCGTGCATAATTAAATTCATTTATCAACATAAGCCATGCGTGGCCTTTCTGTTATAAGCATATATCTAACATTTCTTATCAAAACACTGCACAGACATTCTTATACTGTAATCGTTCACAATTTCACAGTTTATGAGCATATATGTCAGCATATGAATTTCAAGATGCAATATGAAAAACACTTATCAGAAATAACATCAGAAGTGGGTGCGACTGCTGAGAGGGGTGCTCATTTCCACCCAACTGTAGGCGTAGCGACTCCCAGCTGATTTACCACTAGCCACCCCCGAGATGAGACCACGATGCTGTGAGACTGTGTCTCTCTGTCTGCAAGTGACCAGGAGCGAAGGTTGCAATCATTCCTCTCTGCTATCACTCACTTTGCATAATGCCAGAGTTCCCCTCACGTCTGCCCCCTCCAATAACTTCTTCCCCACACCTTATCCTCTTGCGAGGTTGCGTGTGGTGTGATTACCCTCGAACTGATCAGGCCTGACGGCTCTTCGGATAGGCGGTTCACCTCCCCATACCTCATTAAGCCATCAACCTGCTAGCCTGCAAGGCATTAAATTCAGGGCCAGCGAGCCGCTTTTGGTTCTCCGGGCCAGTGGAGTCCAAA
>JZKD02S0735304.1:38302-72190 GCA_000966675.3 Picea glauca | reverse complement strand
ATATAGATTTAAATATTGATATGGCTAGTATCTTAGCAAAGGTTAATGTACCTATCCCTCTTAGTACTGATATTGTATTTTTTTTTAAATACCTACAAGAAGGTCGCTATTGCGAAATTTTGGAGTGTCTCTCCCATAGAAACTACGTCGGAGATGATACCTCTTAATGTCTCTCTTCCCACGTTCTAGACGAGAACTTGCCACCTTCAAGACGTCGGTCTTGCCACGTTCTAGATGTCTCTATTACCACGTTTCAGATGTCTGAAACGTTTCACTTGCCACGTTTGAAACGTCGGTCTTGCCACCTTTGAAGCATCTCTCTTGCCACGTCTGAAACATCTCACTTGCCACATTTGCAATGTCTCACTTGCCACATTTGAAACGTCGGTCTTGCCACGTTTGCAACGTCTCTCTTGCCACGTTTGAAACGTCGGTCTTGCCACATTTGCAATGTCTCTCTTGCCATGTTTGAAACATCTCTCTTGCCACGTTTGAAACGTCGGTCTTGCCACGTTTGCAACGTCTCTCTTGCCACGTTTGAAACGTCGCAATACAGACGAAAACTAGGTCGTCGAAAAAACGACGTCATGTGAAACAACGTTTGAGGGGGTCCAAGGTTTGTCAGTCTTCCGACAATAGAAAGTGGCAATTGCGTCGAACGCGCCGTCATAATTTGACCCAAATGCAGTAGTGACTGGTATGACCATGATTCTGCATCTCAGGTTCATGCTGCATTTTTCGCTGTAGGTCGAATAAGCTCTGCAGTAAAACTGCATTAATTTCGGTTTGCTTTTCTTGTTCTTTCATCATCCTTTCATTGTCGGCCTTGCAACTTTGCAACTCAACCATGAGACTCTTCATAGTCTCGGCTAGGTCTGGAGGGGTTCCTATTTTTCTTCTTTCGTCAAACTCTTCGCCTCTATTGTGGGAGCCTTCTCCCATCTCTTGGTGAGTCACCATACTCTGCGTCTGTCGATTCCCACGGTTGATCGTCCGCTTGAGTGAAAAGACAAATGTTGGTTATTAGTCAAGAGTTAAATTCATTTTTATAATTTGCGCATAAATTCATAATTCTTTCACATGCATACACAGTAGGGTTCTCATTTTCCAAGTTTTTTTTTTTAATCTTGGACAAGAAGGTTAAGTTAGGGGGTTACTCCTCGTAGGAGTTCTTCGAACTGAGCTTATGCACAACTCGTTCATGAGCCCAATCAGGCCGAGTGTTGTAACCATGCTCTGATACCACTTTGTAACATACCCACCACCTAAAATCAAACTATTTCGTTGATTTCACAACAATGAGAATCCCCGAAGCTTGCAGCAGCGAAATGCCAATCCCGATCTACAGGTCTTTAATTCCCTGTCACGGCCTCTTCTTCACGTGCCTGTGACATTTCCTTAATGATAGTTTCAGGTTTAAGGGTTTCGTGATCCCTGACGACAAAAGTTCCTGTCCTCTCGAGCTCCCGATCTCCGATGAGCAATTTCACCGATATGCGCCCTTTACGCGTTAGCCCTCCTAGCTATGCTCTTGTCCATGTGACCGCTAATTCATAAGTCCGCAGCCTTATCCTTCTTTCGGGGTTTTGGACTGCAAAATCTTGGTGTGCTCCAACTCCCGTTATCCCTCTAGGCTAAGCTCATGGTCCACATGACCTTCCCCCTATATGACCGCAGCCATACCTCCTCATCAGGTTTTTGGACTTTTCAATGTCGAAATACACTTGTCCTCAGGATTCGCGATCCCTCGAATCCCGACGTGCTCTTTAGGCACTAGCTCTCCTGGCTAGGCTCCTGGCCCACACAACCATTATCCCCGTGACCGCAGTCTTACCTCTCATGGGGGTTTCGAGCTTTTAAGTGCCGCAATGCATTGGCCCACGGGATTCCCGATCCTTCAAATCCCGATAAACTCCAACTTCCGTTAGCCCTCCAGGATAGACCTTTGGCCCACGTGACCACTATTTCACAAGACCGCAGCCTTGTCTCCTGTCGGGGTTTTGAACATCGAAATGTCGAAATGCCTAAACATTTTGTCCTCAGAATCCTTGATATCCCGATGATCGAAATGCCGATAGACGACTTCCTGTTGGGACTTTCCCCGATGGCTCCGATTGCTGCCGCACGTCCTCCTTTGATGGACGGTCCTAGTTAACTCTCAGGATTTTGTGACTTCTGATGTCCTGGACACCTCGTCCCTAGGACTCGTGAAATGCTGGACTCTGAATCCCTTCATATCTCTGACACGTGTCCCAAGTGAATGGACGGATCAGATCGCTCCTCGCGTTTTTGAGACTTCTGATGTCCCGACTTTCACGACCTCAGGAACTCCGATTTCCCGAATGCCGATATCTCGATGTCTAGTGCCCAGATATACGGAATGGACGATCACGTGACACGCGTCCTCTCTCAGATGGATGGCCCAGATTTGTGTCAGGGTTTTCAAGGTGGACTTACTCGATCTCCTGTCCATGGGAATGCCGATATCCCGACTTCCGACACCTTGATCTCCACCACGTGTCTCCACTAACGGATGGTCCAGATCGTTTCCAGGTAATTTCCCATGGAAATTCCCGATCTCATGTCATCGAGACTTTCGATTTCCCGATATGTGAAACCTCTATGAGCCAACCCTCTTTTCGGGATTTTCCCTTCTGTTCACGAGCTTAACCCTCGCACAACTTCTGTCAGATCCGACGATTGACGGGTATCTGCTCAATATCTGATGGCTCAAATCTGTCCCACCTCGTGCATTCTTCCACTACTTCGTGGATGTGGAAAGATCAACGGTCCAAATGTTCTCATGGACCTTGGGGGGGGGGGTCTACGATCCCAATTTCATCACTATTTGCGAAGATAGAGAGAAAAAGGGGCAAGGTATGTAACGCCCTCGTTACTTTCGTCAATCTGACGGTCGTGAATGACCATGGGTCTTCTGACAGGATCTCATCCGTCGATTTGTTACTTATCCCTACACTGCTACTTCAGAATTTTAAGAGGGTCATTCCTCCTCGTACAGGGTTATTAAGACTTGTACATTCAAGTCCTTTTTCCAGGTTCTTGGTAAACCTTTCCAAGGAGGGAATCTCTGCGAAGAGATCTATTCGGGGGCTTTCCTGGAGACAGACAAAGGGAAACAAACTCCCGAGGATGGAATGGAAGTCTGACTTGGTTCAAATCATGCATAATTAAATTCCTTTATCAACATAAGCCATGTGTGGCCTTTATGTTATAAGCATATATCTAACATTTCTTATCAAAACACTGCACAGACATTCTTATACTGTAATCATTCACAATTTCACAGTTTATGAGCATATATGTCAGCATATGACTTTCAAGATGCAATATGAAAAACACTTATCAAAAATAACATCAGAAGTGGGTGCGACTGCTGAGAGGGGTGCTCATTTCCACCCAACCGTAGGTGTAGCGACTCCCAACTGATTTACCACTAGCCACCCCCGAGCTGAGACCACGATGTTGTGAGACTGCGTCTCTTTGTCTTCCAGTGACCAAGAGTGAAGGTTGCAATCCTTCCTCTCTGCTATCACTCACTCTGCGTAATGCCAGAGTTCCCCTCGCGTCTACCCCCTCCAATCGCTTCTTCCCCACGCCTTATCCTCTTGTGAGGTTGCGTGTGGCGTGATTACCCTCGCACTGATCAGGCCTGACGGCTCTATGGATAGGCGGTTCACCTCCCCATCCCTCATTAAGCCATCAACCTGCCAGCCTGCAAGGCATTAAATTCAGGGCCAGCGAGCCGCTTTTGGTTCTCCAGGCCAGTGGAGTCCAAATACGATATTAATTCTCGGTGGAAGTTAACGCCACCTTTCCAGGTGCCCTCCATCGCCATCATGGTATCTTTTTTGCACATCCCCTCTCAGCAGTCCTGCAATAAATTCAAAATGTTATTCACATTCATTGACCTTTTCCTCAAGGTCCATTTACATCACATATTCACATTTATGAGTTCGTCATAGTTCTTGGCCAGTCTAGTTATATTTACAAGCTAGGGGAAACAAGGTGTTACACTTTTGGTTTAATGAATGCAGGTGCTACTTTCCAACGTACTATGGATATCACTTTCATCGACGAAAGGGACAAATTCGTGGTTATCTATCTTGATGATTTGACCATTTTTTCTAAACTTGATGAAGATCATCTGATACATCTCAAGCAGACGTTTGAGAAATGCCGCAGGTTTGGTTTGTCCTTAAACCCCAAAAAGTATCACTTTGCTATGCAAGAAGGTAAACTCTTGGGCCATATTATGTCTTGAGATGGAATTAAAACTGATCCTAAAAGAGTTGAAACTATAGACACAATAAATATCCCTAGGAATGTAAAAGAGATTCAGTCATTCTTAGGAAAATTAATTTTTTTGAGGAGATTTATCCCAACCTTTGCTGAAATCGTGAAGTTGATCACAGATATGCTAATGAAGAATAGCAAAGTGAAATGGACAGTAGAAGCCAAAGCATCGTTTGCACACATCAAGGAGGTTATAAGCGAGGCACCCGTACTGGCAAGCCCTGATTATCTAAAAGATTTCTTGCTTTTCTCATTCGACTCCGAACACACACTTGCCGCGGTACTCCTCCAGAAAAATGAAGAAGGTTTCGAGCAACCAATAGCTTTTTTTAGTAAAAGTCTTAGAGACGTTGAAATCAGATACGATATAATGGAAAAGCGAGCATATGCTATGGTGAAGGCATTAAAGGCTTTCAAAACCTACGTGTTACATTCTAAGGTAATTGTGTACGTACCCACCAGTTCCGTAAAAGACATTTTGGTTCAGTTCGACAGTGATGGGAAAAGGGGACGATGGCTTGCTAAAATTCAACAATTTGACTTGGACATAAAACCAACGAGACTAGTAAAGGGACACGGTTTGGCTAAGATCTTAGCTGAATCCAATTTCAGAGCCCTCGGGATAAATGGCCTACAGGGATGTGAAGAGTGTGTGGACATGAACGAGCTCCATGGGCAAATAAATGCCATCAGAATCGAAGAGTAGTTTGCCTCATCATATTGGTATAGAGACATAGTGTCCTACCTGTTGACCTTAAAATGGTCGAGTGACTTATCCCCATCTAAAGCCATGATGCTAAATATGCATGCGGTGAAGTATTGTATATGCGAAAGCCAATTGTATTGGAAAGACCCACTAGGATTCCTGTTGGTTTGTTTAGTTGAATTAGAAACAAAGAAGGTCATAAATTAATTTCACGAAGGAGTGTGCAGAGGACATCACGCCTGGAGGGAAACGACTTATAACATTCCGAGGGAAGGATATTATTGGCCCAAACTATTCCCAGACGTCAACGCCAAAGTCAGAGCCTGTAACCCTTGCCAATTGTTCGTAGGCAAGCACAAACTCCCAGCGCTACCATTGGTTCCGGTCAAAATGGAAGCCCCTTCTCAACAATGGGGACTAGATTTTATAGGCGAAATTAACCCTCATTCTAGCGCTCAACATAAATGGATCTTGACTGCTACAGATTACTTCACCAAATGGGTGGAGGCTATTCCAACTAGAAAGGTAACGGATTCGATGGTAATGGATTTCCTAGAAGAGAACATTTTGTCTAGATTCGGCTTCCCCCGAAAGATAGTCACAGATAACGCCCAGGCATTTAAATATATGGCTATGGTCAGATTTTTCCAAAAGTACAATATCATGCTCGATCATTCCATGACATATTACCCCCAAGGAAATGGGCTAGCCAAGTCTTCAAACAAGAGTCTAATCACTATAATTAAGAAAGTGTTGAGCAAAAACAAAAAATCTTGGCATGTGCATTTGAAATACACTTTGTGGGCGAATCAGACAGGTGCAAAAAAATCTATTGGCACTTCTCCTTTCCAAATGGTATAGGGGACCGACGTAGTATTACCTATAAATCTAGCACTTCCCGTAATGAAACTTTGGCAAGATAAGAAAGAAGAACCAAATCATGTCACCAGAAGAATAGACTAGCTGATTGAAGTTCAACAACACAGGGCAGAAGTGGACGAAAGGCTGCAGAAATACCAGGACAACATGAAAGCGTTATTCGATTGCAAGGCCAAGGATAGAGAATTTCTCCTCGACAATTTGGTTTTGAAATGGGATGCTAGGAAGGACGACACGACAAAACATGGTAAATTTGATCATATCTGGTACGGACCGTTCAAAGTCACAGCTCCTGAAGGGAAAAATTCATTTCTATTAGATAATTTCGACGGTAAAATCCTCAACACCCCTATCAACGAGCATTATTTAAAACACTATATGCAATAAATGGTTTCCAAAATTCCCACTGTATATACCGGTTTGTGTTTGTTTTTTATTTCACAATTTTTCTTTGGTAACTCTACTTTCATCACAAATAAAATAGGTCAGTGTTTTTCTAGAAGTACGGATATGAAATTTTCAAAGCATTCAATTCCTTTATAGCCCTGATACTCTTCGTGTTGTTCCCTTACAGGATTCTGGCTTGCAGCCCAAACGAGAGAAAGGAATAAACAGATGGTCATATATCGGAGAATCAATTCGCCGAAAACAGGTAATAGAATTTTTTTTTCCATTATTTTAGAAGAGAACAAAATGGTAAGGCAAAGGTACGAGTTCCAAAGATGTCTGTTTTTCAAACAAGTATCGCTAAAGTGCCATGATGGTCTCATAAGTATGTTGTTTTCACCTGATATGTCATTAAAAGAATGACTTCTTACTCTGGGTCCTAAAAGTTTCACCTAGATAAAGATAAGAGGTAATTAAAATAAGCAGAGGGAGTAAAGCATCTCTGAGAAAGGGTTCCAAGAGTCGGGTTTGATCCATGACCTCTATATTTCAAAATCCATACCTTTCTCCGTTGCCCTTTTTCTGTCCTCGGATTTACCTTCTTAAAAACTAGACACCTTTCTGTGGTTCCCACAAAGGGAGAAGAGGTTACGTTTTAGCTTTGGAAGCTGGAAGACAGATCTTAAAAGGTAAGCCAACCCTCATAACTCCTTAGTCTCCTACTAAATAAAGTTATGCGTAGGTTGATCTTGAATCTTCTAGGTTTTTTAACAATGTTCGAAGGATTGAGGCTTGCTCGAAGGAAGACCCTTGGAAGTAATTTTTCCCATTTTCCCTGCGGGCTAAGGTGTTTTGAAAGTTAAAAGAAGGTTGGTCCCGAGTAATCAAAGCAAGTTGACAGACCTCCACTACGAATATTACATAGATATCATCCCTGGTATGCCTTATACAAACTGATTCCTCCCACTTCGTGCATTAAAAAGTAAAATATAAGACAAATGGTGAAAGGAAATTCACATTTGATTTCCCCCATCTAGTCCAAGGAGACGATGAAAGGAAATTCGTAAATGATTGCCCTCATCTCAACATTTAAATGCACAATTATGATTCGAAGTGGTGAAAGGAAATTCAGTAAAAAGGGCCAGATAACTTCACCGGGGTATTGAACAGGATCGCTGGCAGTGAAGCAATACCTCAGATATCTGTAAGGCTATCATACGTAAATTTCATTCTACTCTGGTAATCAACCTTTTCGAAACCGGATCTGCATCCCAAGTTCAGACAGGACTCCCCGATTAAAAGCACAAAATTTACTTTGTTTGATGCAAGCTAAAACCCAAAAGATCTGTTGAATTTCCTAGGACTGTTTTGATTATCTTAAAGTAGACCTGAATTCAGTATCAAGAAGGAGAAAGTCATCGAAAGGGCTATAGCTGAGTTTAGAACACATTTGAACTTTGAAAAGATTTTCAGAAGGAAAGACAAAATCTCTTTTTCCCTCTGTATCCCCTTCCTAAAACAAGTTTCATAGAAAGAAACTAATGACTCCATTTACCCAATACAGGCACGTGGTCTACTGTTCTTCTCGTCCCGCAGGAGGACGAGATCCCTAGTTAGAGCCTATGTTGAATCCGCCTTTTACAAGTGGTTGAAATATAATTCTTACAATCAAAATTTGGTTTTCACGCTGCCTTCTACTCTATGATCTTTACCCGTCGAAAGCCTCAATACCCCGACATGTGAAGTAGCGATGGTCGTTATAGTCCTAAGTCATCGTCGCTTAATCGTTAAGCAAGTTTATTACTTTTATTACCTCGCGCTATCGCACTTTGGGAGTTACAAGTCGCAAGGTTTCCAAACTCCGATATGTGAAGTAGCGAAAAGGTTTTAAAAGTTTACCCAGGCTAGTGTAAGGGGTAAGTCACTTTAAACCCTTGTTAAGCACTGTCGGGGTTTCTCGACTCGATGATCGCTCTCCCGAAAAACTATACCTTCGTAGCCCTGAGTCACGAAGTTGCGATTTTTATTAATTAAGCATGGGTTAATTAAGAGCTTAAGTCAGATCACATTTTTTAAACTAAATCACATCATCGCAATTTCGGGTTTTGGGGGCTAAAAGTGTAGGAGTGAATTCTCCCGATACGACGAATGCCGAAAAAGGGGGATTAATGACTAAAAAAAGCTTAATTAAAGGAGCTAAGAAGGATTAATCGATGCATCAATGAAAACTTTAATACGCACCGTCTGTGGAGTAATTTTAAATGTTTTTTGTGCTGATTCGTGCTACGACTCGTCAAACAATTATGGAATTTATTTGGACTACGATGAGGTGACAGATAGTAGGATCTCACTTTTACTGCTAAATCTTTCTTTAAGTGATTTGACCGTTTTGTTCGCAAGGACACCAGGGGTTTAAATGACTAAGATAAGGGGTTTGTTTCATTATTTCAATTTTATTTGTATTTTGCGCGCAGAGCTTTTTCATCAGGATAACTTATGTCTGTATTTACAATTCTTACTACAGGAGATCTGCATACAAAATTCTCTTTCATGGCTCCACGAAAAGCGTTCAAGTTGGCTGCCAAGAGTTCAGATCAGGGCTCCGATGTTGTTTCTGATACTTCACCCCGAAGTATTAATACCGTCAAAACCTGGACATACATCTCTGACATTCTTCAATCTGAATCAGTGAATTGTTCAGGTGATTCCAGCGATGATGAGAAGGATGATGTGGCCACCAAATACAAACTCATCATTCAGGCAGAAATGCACAAAATAGCGGCAAGACCACGATTCCTCCTCTATTATGATATGATCAGATGGGTGCTAGACCATGTGGATATCCTGACCAGAACTATTATCAGCGAGAAGAAGGTGACAACTGGGACTTTTAGACCAGAACATTTGTAGGCAATGTATCAGCTGTCACCCACACCAAACTTCATGTACAATGCCGAGTTTCTGGAAGGTTTCAAGGAGAAGGAATGCGATCAATATGGAAGAAACTTGTCCGATCCGATTAGGGATTGGGTTTCGCACCCCGCAAAATTTAGGGTGGATTGTAATGGAATTTATTCAATTTCCTCCTTAGAGCCGCCATTCAGGTATATAGCAATGATGGCCTGTAGCTTGTATGGGAGGGAGGACACCACACACTTTTTCCTCCCGTGGGTGCCTCTGATTCATACAGTCATTGAAGGTCTTTCTTTTGACTGGGCTAAACTGTTGTCAAACAATTTAACCAATCAAATTACCGAATATCGAGCACAGAAGGCGAGTGGGAAAGCAACTTCATTTTTCATGTCCGCCTACATCATGGACACCATTTGTTTCATGGCACCTTTCCATCTAATGAGCTGGAGCTGGACTCCATCTAGTACTGAGCCTATCCATGTCTACCACTCAAAGCTTTCGGAGGATAAGGCCAAAGAATTCATCTACGAGATCTTCAACTGGGTAATGGTGCCACTGCATGTCACCATTTTTGGCCAGCCGCCTCCCAGGATATTAGATAGCATCACGACCAGCCTAAGTAGTGTGGCAGATTGGTATCTAGAGGCAGAATTTTCATATATTACAGTTTTCGACACTTCTGTCCCTCCATATGCCCTCCCGCTATTCCTGCCAAATAAGCTATTGTGCCATGAGATCGCCAAACAGTCTGTGCTCAGCGGAATAAGAAAGGAGCTCAAAGGAACATCAAAAAGTGTATGACCACCCTTCCCTATTTGTATCGGTGCATATTCCTTATTATATTTTGGCCACACCAAATCCGAGGTTGTGGCTCTGGAAGAAATGAAGCTAGTAGATATTGAGTTCAAGAAGCACGACCTTAGTAAGGTTGTGAGCAATCACCTGGCAAGTTTCAGCCTGAAGAGGTATGAACACAAGGATTCCCCACATAAAAAAATATTCCAGGGCACGAGGTCCTTCGCTGAAGCCCTAAGTCAGATTCAAGCCTTTCCACCCAGAGACATGGCCGAATTTTTGAAATTTCGGGAACATCGACAGAGTTGTCTCCCCCAGATTTTATAGGGTGAAGCCCCAGAGCTTCCAGTTTCAAAGAATACGGGAGCCAAAGGTGCAAAGGACTTGAGTCCCAGTGGGGAGAAGGACCAAGGGAAAACCAAGGAGGCTGGAACCTCAGAGCTAGGAGCCGAAGTCCCCCAAAAGTAGGAAGGAAACCCCGAAAAGGATGCACCAGGCAAGCAGGCCCAAGGCCAAGCGGAGATACCTTCATAGGGATCGGGTGACTCACTTTCACTCGCGCCAAATGAGTTGGTTACAGAAGTCACCCCGAAACAAACATCCAAGCAAATCGACAGTCCGATTGCTATTGTCACACCCTTGCAATTCACAAAGGGGAATCCTGATGCGGGATGGATTTTCAATGAAGAACTGATGCCTATTTTTGTAGAGGAACTGCCTCCCAATGAATTTTTCTTTGACAACAAAAGAAAGGTCGTGGTAAGGCAAGGATTTTATCAAAAAGAGGACGTAGTAGCTAAAAAATTTAAAATCATGAAAGATGGGAAGGCCACGAAAGAGAGAGAATTTGTAGAGGAGATAACCAGGACACTAGGGGCTTATGCTACATCCAATCAGTACTCAGTTGTGACTTTGAAAGCCCAGTTGAAACGAAAGAACCTCCTGATCAGTAAATTGGAAGCTAAGGTGGCTACTACCGAAGAAAATGTTAGGAACAAGGTGAGCAGGAGCCTTGAGGAAGCCCGAACAATTGACCTACGTGAAATCGAGAAGCTCAGGTCCGACCTCGAGCAGGTGTGCTAGTCGATGCAAACTAGCCAAACATAGGTAAGCCAACAGGGGCAACAGATTATAGAGTTACAATCAAAATTGGAGGTGGCCGATAAATAGGTTGTAGACATAAAAGTGTTCAGATCAAAGGCCGCCAAAATCCGACATAAGGTACTTACGGCTCAAAAAAACTTGTTGGTAAAGGTGAGAACCATTCAGAACCATTTCTGGATGATAGAGAAAATATTAGAAAACATTTCTTCGAGAGAAAGAGAAGCTGGGGCAGCACAGGTCACTTTCCAAGATGTTGTTATAGCTATAGTGAAGATAGAGACGGTCAGTAGATCAAAATTATCCATTGCAGAACAAACCAGAGGTAATATCTTGCTGAAGGTTTGGGAGTAGAACATATCAGAAAGCAGGGGGAGAGCTAACGAAGTAAAGAATTTTTGTGAGGAAACATTCTCTTTAATAAGTAAAGGTTTGCTAGATCTTGATAAGGAGAGTAGTGCTGGGACACTGGGCAAAATCAATATAGCTAAACATTTGTTGGACATCAAAGAAAACATGGAGGAGCAACAAGTGGAGATATCCCAGATTAGCCAGGTTGATATGACCCAAATGGACAAATGGCTAGTACAACCAAGTTTACAATTATGCTCCATCATCGCAGAGGACCGGCAAGTGGGAAAGAGTTTACCACAGCTGGAAAAGAATTGTTACACTCTTGAAGCGAGCGACCAAGAAGAGCCTTCCAGGTTGATAGCCCAGTTGGTGGAGAGGTGCATCACTTGCACCGAGCAGGCGAAAGGGAAGGCTTCTGGTGTCAAATAATGACGGATGTCTTCCTGTTCTATTTTTAGAACCCAAAGAGTAAATAAAGGAAGGTGCTCTACCCGCAGGAAGGAGGACAAAGACAAAGAAGTGAAATGCATAAATTTCCCATTTTGTAACCGAAAACTTCTGGAACGATTGAGATTCGAGCATTTAGAAGTTTGTATAAATATGCATTTTGAAGTGAGGATATTGGTTGGACCTTTCTTGGCTGATTTTAATAGAGACTTTCTTCCTTTTGAAAATTAATACAAAGCAATCCGAACATTCCTGATTCTGTGAAGACTGAGTTATGAGTTTTGTTTTCTCTGTTATCTTATATTAAGTTTCATTTCTCATATATATTTCTGATGAATGCTTAGCTACAATTTAGTGCAACTTCTACTGTGGTGACCAACTTTTAGTCATCTAATCACTTGCAGTTTTTCCTCTGTATYGACTATCAGTAGGTACAAGACCTGTGAACTTTTTAGATCTCTATATTTTATGCTTCGTCGGATTACTTCTTGCCTTTTTCTTCTTATGTTTACAGGGAAAGATTCTCCCTTGATAGGAGCCTCACATTGTCCACTGCTTAATGTTTTCTCACATTTCATACATGATTCTTTAAAAAATTAACTCAGTTACGGGAGAAGGCCTTTGTTTTGTGTTCTATATTTAACATCGGATTTTGAAAGTTCTCTTTTATACGGTTAAAAAAAAATTGAATGGTCATTTTAAACCTCGAACTTTCTTTTCATTTTTTGTTCCTCCATGACTGTGCCCTTTGCAAGACAACCCAACATTGAACCCGGCCTATCGGATCAAACCAACATCGCTTTGAACCTATTTGACACCATACTTAAAACYGCCATCACTCGGGTCAAACTCGAATGTTCATGGGCTGCAATTGAACGGGATATAAGCATCCAGGAATGTTTGGAAGCAAGACAGAGATAACCTAGAAATCAGTCTTAGCTTCCTTTTCCCAAATGTTAATATTTCCCATTTTTATCTTTTACTCACTTTCGGATGCCTATACCTTGTACTTTTTATCCTTAAGTACAGACTATGGAACAACATCTTTCTGGCATCGTTGCCAAGGACCGAAGTTACGAAACCTTTTCCCTGGGAGAACGACATTTTTGCAAGTTTCTACCCTTTGATGGTAAACAAAGGGTGAACACATTCTAAAGGCTTTTTATTTTATCATTCACTTGGTGACTCCATGTTTAAGTAAGCTGGCATCCAGTCGAAGGAACATCAGAGAAAACCCCGATGGTAAACAAACCATGCCCGTTTCCGATCCCAAAAAAATACTGAAAACAAGAGGTTTCCTTAAGCCAACCACTGTGGTCTACCAGTTTAGGTACACACAACCCAAAGCTAAGACTCCTTTTGAACCTCTAACTTCGCATGAATTCCCCCCTTAAAACCCTCAACCCAACTTTAGCTCTCCCCGAAATTAAAAATGAAATTCATCCGACAACTTCCGGCGTACATAAAGGTGAAAATCCCTCAGTAAATTTAACAATGATCGATATCCCGCTGACTCTTCGGTTAGATTTCCCGACCTCACTGAGTCTCAAGGAGTATACCATAGACTCAAATTCTACGCCCGCAAGTTCCCCTGATTAGATCTCTTGCAAATCCGAGGAACCAAGTCCTCGCATCCCTTTTCACCCTTCTTCAGTTTTCTCGTCTCTCGAAGAAGCTAAAGATTTGCTTTTAGTGTTCCAGAACCCTCTGTATAATGCACTGTTTTCCTATCCAATAGTATCGATGGCGGCCGTCGGAGGGGGAGGGGGAGGGGTTTTGGGAGGAGTAGGTGGAGGGGCTCCAGGAGGAGGAGGGGGGGGGCCAAGGGTCGCCCTCGCCACCTAGATTTTTCACTAAAGTAGCTGCCAGAAATGCACCTTTGGTCCTGCCTGTCCCTCTTCATGACCTTCTTGAAAACTACATGAAAAACTTACCTAAATTTAGAGGGGAAGGGGACTTGACCGCGACAGAACATATAAATTTCTTTGATTAGTTCGCAAATATTCTAGGTCTCGAACACGAAGACGTATATTCGAGGTTATTAGTTCAAAATTTCTAATGATAGGTACGAGCCTGGTTTTGAAGCCTACCCATAGGTTCGATATTATCCTATGATGCCCTAGAAGACTCTTTTCTTAGACAATGGGAAAAAATAAAAGACCATTTGTACTATTTGACTGAGTTCGGGTCTTTAAAGAAAAAAAATTCAGAAACTGTTATGGAATTCATTCAAAGGTTTAACAAGTTATATAATAAGATCCCAGTCAAAGTTAAGCCATCCCCTGCAGCCAAGGTAACCTTTGCAGGAGCCTTTGAACCCGATTTCGCACTTCTGTTGAGAGAAAGGAGAGGGGCTACCCTGACCCAAATGCAAGATGACGCCGTAGAGATCAAATCTAACATGATGGATTCTGGCAAATTAAAAAAAAAAATAGAAATGGGAAACTGTGAAACCAAACATTTGAGGGAACAAGAGGGACCCTCAGGGCCTAGTAGATCCTCAAATGATAAAATGGATGATATGGCTAGGATAATTAAAGAGATATCAAATAAGATTTCCAGAATGGAGCTAGATCAATCCAAGGTAGATCCTTTCATTAAAAGGGAATTCAGAAGAAACCCCAACCCTCAAAATCAACAAAGACAGATTAAAAATGAAGAAGAGAAAATCCAAACTCCTTTAAAAAATGAAAATTTTATAGGAGAAAATGACCTGCAAGATTTCGAGAATCTGGAAGAAGATGTAAACAATTTGGGTGATGATTGCACACAACCTCATTTAACTAAATAAGATTACAAGAATTCCTTGAACACAGAGCAACCGTCACATAAAGATGACAACATAAACAACACTGATGTTTCTGTCTATCAAGAAATGATTGATTCAATAATGGCTGAGGTCCAACATAAGTACAACCTGAGGCCTAAAAACAAACCTATGTTGACTCCTCAACCCAAGAAAATTCTTCCTAGAGGTGAAATTTACGAGCCTACCCCAAAGGAGACCGAGATACCTAATAGAAAAATAAAAGAGGTAGATTCACAGAATCCCAAAGTAAAGGAGGCTGAGACCCAAGCAAAGAAAACTAAGACAGCTGAAACACGTATACCGGTAAATAAAATCATGGAAAATCAATCAGCCCAAACAAATAAGTTAGAAAAGAAGGAGTCTGAGGTTTCAACCAGAGAAATGAACAAAGGTGGGGGAGGTTTTAGCCTTGAAAACGAGATAAATAAGATCAAAAAACCAATCCCTCTGGTCGAATTAGCAAAGAATCCTGTGTATCTAAAGAAGATAACCAAAATGATAGGTTTTTCGGATCTAGAAAGTCACTCTGATGTGATAAAATTGGAAGATGATAAGCCTAATATCACTTTTGGTCCACATTTCAAGGGTGCCAGAGACATCGACACTCCCTTCTATATTACCCTGAATGTGCATGATCGACTGCTGCATAACTGCATGCTAGACTCTGGAGCCTCACATAATGTGATGCCCAAGCCTATTATGGACAGACTAGGCCTCGAGATCACCAGGCCTTATGGAGATCTCTACTCTTTATATTCAAGAAGAGTTAAGTGCATGGGTATGATAAAAGATTTAGTAGTCACTCTTGCACAGGTTCTAATGAAAAGCGTCCTGATGGATGTAGTTATCGCCGATATACCTCCGAAGTATGGCTTGCTACTATCTAGGTCGTGGGGAGCCAAACTTGGGGGGTCTCTTCAACTAGACATGACCTACGCCATGATTCCTGTGTTTGGTGGACAATTTACTCAGCTATACAGGGAAACGAGGTTAGCATACACAGTGAGCGACCCACATAATCCTAACAATTAGCCTATTTATGTTGCCGATCAAGATCTAGGGAATTGTATTTTGTCTTTTTATCATGGTGTAAATGGTTGTACAGAAGACAATTACATAGATGAAAATGAATCAGGAAAGATAGATGAAGATATGTATAGCACTGGAATTTGGAAAATGTTTTTTTACGGTGCCTTGTCTTATGAAGGAGCAAGTGCAGGAGTACTGTTTCTAGCACCTGAATTATTCCTTTCTCTTACAGGCTTCAGTGGGATATAGACTACACCAATAACGTATGTGAGTACGAGGCCCTAGTCTTAGGGTTGGAAGCTGCTAGGAAGTTGAACATAAAAAACTTGGAAGTATACGGAGACGCAGAGTTGATAGTGAAACAGATAAATTGACAATACCAAGCCAAACACCCAAGATTGAGATCTTACAGGAATTGCACCTGCGATTTAATAGAAAATTTCTTCTCGTTGGTAAATGTTCATTTTATCCTGTGCGCTGAAAACCTGCAAGTCGATTCATTAGCCAAAGCAGCCTCAACCTTCCCCCCCCCTACAACTTTCAAACTAAGGTACCACATAGAGGTGAGGAATAGACCTTCCATACCAAACAACATCCAACACTGGCAAGTGTTTGAGGATGACGAATAAATCAAGAAGTTCCTCGAAATGGTGGACGACTTCGTCGAAACTCAAATTGACCAAGAAAACCAAAACGACCACACATGGATCATGAAAGAGGGAGAGGATCCTCAGGGGTTCCAGGAAAAGATCACTAATCATCACATGTTAGTTTTAAAGAACAATCAGATTCCAAAGGGACTAATCCCTCTAAGAAGACTGTTCGAACAAAATGATATGCCCTTAAAATCTACTTTTCAACCCCAACCATAAGAGGTTGAAGACTGTGACATAGGAACCAAAGAGGAGACTAAGATAGTAAAAATATCAAAGTATCTCCCTCCTGAGACAAAGAGTAAATATGTTGATCTACTCGAGCAGTATAAAGACGTTTTCGCTTGACCGTTCGAATAGATGAGGACCTATGACACCACTGTGATTGAACACAAGATACCCCTAAAGCTTGGTGTCAAACCTTTTAGAAAAAAACTCAAACAAATCAATCCTATTTTATTGGCCGTGTTCAAAAGGGAAGTCAAGAAGCTCCTGGATGCAAAAATAATCGTACCACTGAGATACGTCGACTGGGTAGCAAACCTGGTCCCAGTTAGAAATAAAAGTGGGGAGATCAGATTGTGTGTTGATTTTAGAAATCTAAATAAATCATCCCTCAAAGATAATTACCCCCTACCCAAAATGGATCACATTTTAGAAAATGTAGTTGGGGAAAATAGGATGTCAATGATCGACGGGTTTTCCGGGTACAATCAAATTGTTGTCAACGAGCACGATAAAGAAAAAACAACCTTCACCACCCCTTGGGGTACATTTATGTATGACAAGATGCCTTTTGGTTTAATGAATGCAGGTGCTACTTTCCAACGTGCTATGGATATCGCTTTCATCGACGAAAGGGACAAATTCATGGTTATCTATCTTGATGATCTGACCGTTTTTTCTAAATATGATGAAGATCATCTGATACATCTCAAGAAGACGTTTGAGAAATGCCGCAGGTTTGGTTTGTCCTTCCACCCCTAAAAGTATCACTTTGCTATGCAAGAAGGTAAACTCTTGGGCCATATTGTGTCTTGAGATGGAATTAAAATTGATCCTAAAAGAGTTGAAGCTATAGACACAATAAATATCCCTAGGAATGTAAAAGAGATTCAGTCAATCTTAGGAAAAATAATTTTTTTGAGGAGATTTATCCCAAACTTTGTTGAAATCGTGAAGTTGATCACAGATATGCTAAAGAAGAACGACGAAGTGAAATAAACAGCAGAAGCCAAAGAATCGTTTGCACGCATCAAGAAGGTTATAAGCGAGGCACCCGTACTGGCAAGCCCTAATTATCTTAAAGATTTCTTGATTTTCTCATTCGCCTCCGAACACACACTTGTCATGGTACTCCTCCAGAAAAATGAAGAAGGTTTCGAGCAACCAATAGCCTTTTTTAGTAAAGTCCTAGAGACGCTGAACTCAGATACAGTATAATGGAAAAGCAAGCATATGGTATGGTGAAGGCGTTAAAGGCTTTCAGAACCTACATGTTACATTCCAAGGTAATTGCATACGTACCCACCAGTTTCGTAAAAGACATTTTGGTTCAGTCTGACAGTGATGGGAAAAGGGGACGGTGGCTTGCTAAAATTCAAGAATTTGACCTTGAGATAAAACCGACGAGACTAGTAAAGGGACAAGGTTTGGCTAAGCTCTTAGCTGAATCCAATTTCAGAGTCAGGATAAATGGCCTACAGGGATGTGAAGAGTGTGTGGACATCAACGAGCTCGATGAACAAATAAATTCCATCAGAATTGAAGAGAAGTTTTCCTCATCAGATTGGTATAGAGACATAGTCTCCTACCTGCTAACCTTAAAATGCCCGAGTGACTTATCCCCATCTAAAGCCATGATGCTAAAGCTGCATGTAGTGAAGTACTGTATATTCGAAAGCCAATTGTATTGGAAAGACCAACTAGGCTTCCTGTTGGTTTGTTTAGTTGAATCAGAAACAGAGAAGGTCATAAACAAATTTCATGAAGGAGTGTGCGGAGGAAATCATGCCTGGAGGGAAACAACTTATAACATCCTGAGGGCAGGATATTATTGGCACAAACTATTCCCAAACGTCAACGCCAAAGTCAGAGCCTGTAACCCTTGCCAATTGTTCGTAGGCAAGCACAAACTCCCAGTGCTACCGTTGGTTCCAGTCAAAACGGAAGCCCCTTTTCAACAATGGGGACTAGATTTTATAGGCAAAATTAACACTCATTCTAGTGCTCAACATAAATGGATCCTGACTACTATAGATTACTTCACCAAATGGGTGGAGGCTATTCCAACTAGAAAGGCAACGGATTCAGTGGTAATGGATTTCCTAGAAGAGAACATTTTGTCTAGATTCGGTTGATCCTGAAAGATAGTCACAGATAACGCCCAGTCATTTAAATCTATGGCTATGGTCAGTGTTTTCCAAAAGTACAATATCGTGCTCAGTCATTCCATGACATATTACCCCCGAGGAAATGGGCTAGACGAGTCTTCAAACAAGAGTCGAATCGCTATAATTAAGAAAGTGTTGAGCGAAAACAAAAAATCTTGGCATGTGCATTTGAAATACGCTTTGTGGGCAAATCGGATAGGTACAAAAAAATCTATCAGCACTTCTCCTTTCCAAATGGTATACGGGATCGACCTAGTATTACCTATAAATCTAGCACTTCCCGTAATGAAACTTTGGCAAGATGAGAAAGAAGAACCAAATCATGTCACGAGAAGAATAGACCAACTGATTGAAGTTCAACAACACAGGGCAGAAGTGGACGAAAGGCTGCAGAAATACCATGACAACATGAAAGGGTTATTTTATCGCAAGGCCAAGGACAGAGAATTTCTCCTCGGCGATTTGGTTTTGAAATGGGATGCTAGGAAAGAAGACTCAGAAAAACATGGTAAATTTGATCATATCTGGTATGGACCATTCAAAGTCACAACTCCTAAAGGGAAAAATTCGTTTCTATTAGAGAATTTGGATGGTAAAATCCTCAACGCCCCTATCAACGAGCATTATTTAAAACACTATATGCAATAAATGGCTTCCAAAATTCCCACTGTATATATCAGTTTGTGTTTGTTTTTTATTTCACAATTTTTCTTTGGGAAGTCTACTTTCATCACAAATAAAATAGGTCAGTATTTTTCTAGAAGTAGGGATATGAAAATTTCAAAGCATTCAATTCCTTTACAGCCCTGATACTCTTCATGTTGTTCCCTTACAGGATCCCGGCTTGCAGCCCAAAATAGAGAAAGGAATAAACAGACAGTCATATATTAGAGAATCAATTCGCCGAAAACAGGTGATAGAAAATTTGTTTCCGTTATTTTAGAAGATAACGAAATGGTAAGGCAAAGGTACGAGTTCCAGAGATGTCTATTTTTCAAATGAGTATCGCTAAAGTGCCATGACAGTCTCATAAGTATGTTGTTTTCGCTGATATGTCATTAAAAGAACGACTTCTTACTCTGGGTCCTAAACGTTTCACCTAGATAAAGATAAGAGGTAATTAAAATAAATAGAGGGAGTAAAGCATCTCCAAGAAAGGGTTCCAAGAGTTGGGTTTGATCCAAGACCTCTATATTTTGAAATTCAGACCTTTCTCCATCACCCTTTTTCTGTCCCTGGATTTACCTTCTTAAAAACCAGGCACCTTTCCATGGTTCCCACAGAGGGAGAAGAGGTTACGTTTTAGCTCTGGAAGCTGGAAGACAGATCTTAAAAAGTAAGCCAGCCCTCATAACTCCTTAGTCTCCTACTAAATAAAGTTATGCGTAGGTTGATCTTGACTCTTCTAGGTTTTTTAACAGTGTTCGAAGGATTGAGGCTTGCTCGAAGGAAGACCCTTGGAAGTAATTTTTCCCATTTTCTCTGCGGGCTAAGGTGTTTTGAAAGTTAAGAGAAGGTTGTTCCTGAGTAATCAAAGAAAGTTGACAGACCTCCACTGCGAATATTACACAGATATCATCCCTGGTATTCCTTATACAAACTAATTGCCCCCACTTCATGCATTAAAAAGTAAAATATAAGACAGATGGTGAAAGAAAAATCACATTTGATTGCCCCCATCTAGTCCAAGGAGACAACGAAAGGAAATTCATAAATGATTGCCCTCATCTCAGTATTTAAATGCACAATTATAATTCGAAGTGGTGAAAGGAAATTCAGTAAAAAGGGCCATATAACTTCACCGAGGTACTGAACAGGCTCACTGGAAGTGAAGCAATATCTGAGATATCTGTAAGCCTGTCATACACAAATTTCATTCTACTCTGGTATTCAACCTTTTCGAAACTAGATCTGCATCCCAAGTTCAGACAGGACTCCCCAATTAAAAGAACGGAATTTACTTCGTTTGATGCAAGCCAAAACCCAAAAGATCTGTTGAATTTCCTAGGACTGTTTTGATTATCTTAAAGCAGACCTGAATTCAGTATCAAGAAGGAGAAAGTCATCGAAAGGGCTATAGTTGAGTTTAGAATGCATTTGAACTTTGAAAAGCTTTTCAGAAGTAAAGACAAAATCTCTTTTTCCCTCTATATCCCCTTCCTAAAACAAGTTTCACAGAAAGAAACCAATGACTCCATTTACCCAATACAGGCATGTGGTCTACTGTTCTTCCTGTCTCGCAGGAGGATGGGATCCCTAGTTAGAGCCTATGTTGAAGCCACCTTTTACAAGTGGTTGAAATATAATTCTTACAATCAAAAGTTGGTTTTCAGGCTGTCTTTTACTCTATGATCTTTACCCACCGAAAGCCTCAATACACCGACATGTGAAGTATCGAAGGCCATTATAGTCCTAAGTCACCGTCGCTTAACCATTAAGCAAGTTTATTACTTTTATTACCTCGCGCCATCGCACTTCGGGAGTTACAAGTCGCAAGGTTTCCAGACTCCGATATGCGAAGTCGCGAAACGGTTTTAAAAGTTTACCCAGGTTAGTTTCAGGGGTAAGTCAATTTAAACCCTAGTTAAGCAATGTTGGGGTTTCATGACTCGGCGATCGCTCTCCCGAAAAACTATACCTTCGTAGCCCCGAGTCGCGATGTCACGATTTTCATTAATTAAGCATGGGTTAATTAAGAGCTTAAGTCAGATCACGTTTTTTAAACTAAATCGCATCATCGCGATTTTGGGTTTTGGGGGCTCAAAGGGTAGGAGTGAATTCTCCCGATATGGCGAACACCGAAAAAGGGGGATTAAAGACTAAAACAAACTTAATTAAAGGAGCTAAGCAGGATTAATCAATGCATCAATGAAAACTTTAATACGCACCGTCTACAGAGTAATTTGAAATGTTTTTTGCACTGATTCATGCTATGACTCGTGAAACAATTATGGAATTTATTTGGATTACAATGAGGTGATAGATAGTAGGATCTCGCTTTTACTGCTAAATATTTCTTTAAACGATTTGATCGTTTTGTTCGCAAGGACACCAGGGGTTTAAATGACTAAGATAAGGGGTTTGTTTCATTATTTCAATTTTATTTCTATTTTGTGCGCAGAGCTTTTTCGTCAGGATAACTTCTGTCTGTATTTACAATTCTTACTATAGGAGATCTGCGTACATAATTCTCTTTCATGGCTCCACAAAAGGCATTCAAGGTGGCTGTCGAGAGTTCAGGTCAGTGCTCCAATGTTGTTTCCGATACTTCACCCCGAAGTATTAATACTATCAAAACATACATCTCCGACATTCTTCAGTCCGAATCGGTGAATTGTTCAGGTGATTCCAGCGATGATGAGAAGGATGGTTTGGCCACCAAATACAAAATCACCATTCAGGCAGAAATGCACAAAATAGCAGCAAGACCACGACTCCTCCCCTATTATGATATGATCATATGGGCGCTAGACCACGTGGATATCTCGACCATAACTATTATCAGCAAGCAGAAGGTGACAATTGGGACTTTTAGACCAGAACATTTGCAGGCAATGTATCAGTTGTCACCCACACCAAACTTCGCGTACAATGCCAAGTTTCTGGAAGGTTTCAAGGAGAAGGAATGCGAGAAATATGGTAGAAAATTGTCTGATCTGATCAGGGATTGGGTTTTGCACCCCGCAAAATTCAGGGTGGATTGTAATGGAATTTATTCAATCTCCTCCTTAGAACCGCCATTTAGGTATATATCAATGATGGCCTGTAGGTTGTATAGGAGGGAGGACACCACACACTTTTTCCTCCCGTGGGTGCCTCTAATTCATATAGTCACTGAAGGTCTTTCTTTCGACTGGGCCAAACTGTTGTCAGATAGTTTAACCAGTCGAATTACCGAATATCGAGCACAGAAGGCGAGTGGGAAAGAAACTTTGTTTTTCACGTCCACCTACATCATGGACACCATTTGTTTCATGACACATTTCCCTATAATGAGCTGGAGTTGGACTCCATCTAGTACAGAGCCTATCCATGTCCACCACTCGAAGATTTGGGAGGATAAGGCCAAAGAATTCATCTACGAGATCTTCAACTGGGTAATGGTGCCACTGCATGTTTCCATTTTTGACCAGCCTCCTCCCAGGATATCAGATAGCGTCAAGACTAGCCTAAGCAGCATGGCAGATTGGTATCTAGAGGCGGAATTTTCGTATATCAGGGTTTTTGGCACCTCTGTCCCTTCATATGCCCTCCCGCTATTCCTGCCAGATAAGATATTGTGTCATGAGATCGCCAAACAATCCGTTCTCGGAGGAATAATCAAGGAGCTCAAAGGAGTATCAAAAAAGGTATGGTTGCCCTTCCCTATTCATATCGGTGCATATTCCTTGTTAGATTTTGGCCATGCCAAAGCCGAGGCTGTGGCTCTAGAAGAAATGAAGCTGGTAGATATTGAGTTCAAGAAGCACGACCCTAGTAAGGTTGTGAGCAATCACCTAGCAAGTTGCGTCCTGAAGAGGCATGAACACGAGGATTCCCTGCATGACGAAATATTCCGAGGCGCGAGGTCCTTCGCTGAAGTCCTAAGTTGGATTCAAGCCTTGCCACCCAGAGACATGGCCGAATATTTGAAATTTCGAGAACACCGACAGGGTTGTCTCCTTTCCAAATGGTATACGGGACCAATGTAGTATTACCTATAAATCTAGCACTTCCCGTAATGAAACTTTGGCAAGATGAGAAAGAAGAACCAAATCATGTCACGAGAAGAATAGACCAATTGATTGAAGTTCAACAACACAGGGCAGAAGTGGACGAAAGGCTGCAGAAATACCAGGACAACATGAAAGTGTTATTCGATCGCAAGGCCAAGGACAGAGAATTTCTCCCCGGCGATTTGGTTTTGAAATGGGATGCTAGGAGAGAAGACTCAGAAAAACATGGTAAATTTGATCATATCTGGTATGGACCATTCAAAGTCACAACTCCTAAAGGGAAAAATTTGTTTCTATTAGAGAATTTGGATGGTAAAATCCTCAACGCCCCTGTCAACGAGCATTATTTAAAACACTATATGCAATAAATGGCTTCCAAAATTCCCACTGTATATATCGGTTTGTGTTTGTTTTTTATTTCACAATTTTTCTTTGGTAAGTCTACTTTCATCACAAATAAAATAGGTCAGTATTTTTCTAGAAGTAGGGATATGAAAATTTCAAAGCATTCAATTCCTTTACAGCCCTGATACTCTTCGTGTTGTTCCCTTACAGGATCTCGGCTTGCAGCCAAAAATAGAGAAAGGAATAAACAAAAAATCATATATCGAAGAATCAATTCACCGAAAACAGGTGATAGAAAATTTGTTTCCGTTATTTTAGAAGAGAATGAAATGGTAAGGCAAAGGTACGAGTTCCAGAGATCTCTATTTTTCAAATGAGTATCGCTAAAGTGCCATGACGATCTCATAAGTATGTTGTTTTCGCTGATATGTCATTAAAAGAACGACTTCTTACTCTGGGTCCTAAAAGTTCCACCTAGATAAAGATAAGAGGTAATTAAAATAAGTAGAGGGAGTAAAACATCTCCAAGAAAGGGTTCCAAGAGTCGGGTTTGATCCATGACCTCTATATTTTTAAATCCAGACCTTTCTCCATCGCCCTTTTTCTGTCCCTGGATTTACCTTCTTAAAAACCAAACACCTTTCCATGGTTCCCACAGAGGGAGAAGAGGTTACGTTTTAGCTTTGGAAGCTGGAAGACAGATCTTAAAAAGTAAGCCAGCCCTCATAACTCCTTAGTCTCCTACTAAATAAAGTTATGCGTAGGTTGATCCTGACTCTTCTAGGTTTTTTAACAGTGTTCGAAGGATTGAGGCTTGCTCGAAGGAAGACCCTTGGAAGTAATTTTTCCCATTTTCTCTGCAGGCTAAGGTGTTTTGAAAGTTAAGAGAAGGTTGGTCCTGAGTAATCAAAGAAAGTTGACAGACTTCCACTGCGAATATTACACAGATATCATCCCTGGTATTCCTTATACAAACTGATTGCCCCCACTTCATGCATTAAAAAGTAAAATATAAGACAGATGGTGAAAGAAAATTCACATTTGATTGCCCCCATCTAGTCCAAGGAGACAACGAAAGGAAATTCATAAATGATTGCCCTCATCTCAGCATTTAAATGCACAATTATGATTCGAAGTGGTGAAAGGAAATTCAGTAAAAAGGGCCATATAACTTCACCGAGGTACTGAACAGGCTCACTGGAAGTGAAGCAATATATGAGATATCTGTAAGCCTGTCATACGCAAATTTCATTCTACTCTGGTATTCAACCTTTTCGAAACTGGATCTGCATCCCAAGTTCAGACAAGACTCCCCGATTAAAAGAACATAATTTACTTCATTTGATGCAAGCCAAAACCCAAAAGTTCTGTTGAATTTCCTAGGACTGTTTTGATTATCTTAAAGCAAACCTAAATTTAGTATCAAGAAGGAGAAAGTCATCGAAAGGGCTATAGCTGAGTTTAGAATGCATTTTAACTTTGAAAAGATTTTCAGAAGTAAAGACGAAATCTCTTTTTCCCTCTATATCCCCGTCCTAAAAAAAATTTCGCAGAAAGAAACCAATGACTCCATTTACCCAATACAGGCACGTGGTCTACTGTTCTTCCCGTCCCGCAGGAGGATGGGATCCCTAGTTAGAGCCTATGTTGAAGCCACCTTTTACAAGTGGTTGAAATATAATTCTTACAATCAAAAGTTGGTTTTTAGGCTGCCTTTTACTCTATGATCTTTACCCATCGAAAGCCTCAATACATCGACATGTGAAGTATCGATGGCCATTATAGTCCTAAGTCACCGTCGCTTAACCGTTAAGCAAGTTTTTTAATTTTATTACCTCGTGCCATCACACTTCGGGAGTTACAAGTCGCAAGGTTTCCAGACTCCGATATGCGAAGTCGCGAAACGGTTTTAAAAGTTTACCCAGGTTAGTTTCAGGGGTAAGTCACTTCAAACCCTAGTTAAGCAGTGTCGGGGTTTCACGACTTGACGATCGCTCTCCCGAAAAACTATTCCTTCGTAGCCCCGAGTCGGGAAGTCACGATTTTCATTAATTAAGCATGGGTTAATTAAGAGCTTAAGTCAGATCACGTTTTTTAAACTAAATATCATCATTGCGATTTTGGGTTTTGGGGGCTTAAAGGGTAGGAGTGAATTCTCCCGATATGGAAAACGCCGAAAAAGGGGGATTAATGACTAAAACAAAATTAATTAAAGGATCTAAGCAGGATTAATCAATGCATCATTGAAAACTTTAATACACACCGTCTATGGAGTAATTTTAAATGTTTTTTGCACTGATTCGTGCTATGACTCGTCAAACAATTATGGAATTCATTTGGATTACGATGAGGTGATAGATAGTAGGATCTCGCTTTTACTGCTAAATCTTTCTTTAAATGATTTGACCGTTTTGTTCACAAGGACACCAGGGGTTTAAATGACTAAGATAAGGGGTTTGTTTCATTATTTCAATTTTATTTCTATTTTGCACGCAGAGCTTTTTCATCAGGATAACTTCTGTCTGTATTTACAATTCTTACTACAAGAGATCTGTGTACATAATTCTCTTTCATGGCTCCACAAAAGGCATTCAAGGTGGCTGTCAAGAGTTCAGGTCAGGGCTCCGATGTTGTTTCCGATACTTCACCCTGAAGTATTAATACTATCAAAACATACATCTCCGACATTCTTCAGTCTGAATCGATGAATTGTTCAGGTGATTCCAGCGATGATGAGAAGGATGATTTGGCCACGAAATACAAAATCATCATTTAGGTAGAAATGCAAAAAATAGCGGCAAGACCATGGCTCCTCCCCTATTATGATATGATCATATGGGCGCTATACCACGTGGATATCCCGACCATAACTATTATCAGCGAGCAGAAGGTGACAATTAGGACTTTTAGACCAGAACATTTGCAGGCAATGTATCCGTTGTCACCCACACCAAACTTCGGGTACAATGCCAAGTTTCTGGAAGGTTTCAAGGAGAAGGAATGCGAGAAATATGGCAGAAAATTTTCTGATCTGATCAGGGATTGGGTTTCACACCCCGCAAAATTCAGGGCGGATTGTAATGGAATTTATTCAATCTCCTCCTTAGAACTGCCATTTAGGTATATAACAATGATGGCCTGTAGGTTGTATGGGAGGGAGGACACCACACACTTTTTCCTCCCATGGGTGCCTCTGATTCATATAGTCGCTGAAGGTCTTTCTTTCGACTGGGCCAAACTGTTGTCAGACAATTTAACCAGTCGAATTACTGAATATCGAGCACAGAAGGCGAGTGGGAAAGAAACTTTGTTTTTCATGTCCACCTACATCATGGACACCATTTGTTTCATGACACCTTTCCCTATAATGAGCTGGAGTTGGACTCCATCTAGTACAGAGCCTATCCATGTCTACCACTCGAAGCTTTGGGAGGATAAGGCCAAAGAATTCATCTACGATATATTCTACTGGGTAATGGTGCCACTGCATGTCGCCATTTTTGACCAGCCGCCTCCCAGGATATCAGATAGCGTCAAGACTAGCCTAAGTAGCATGGCATATTGGTATCTAGAGGCGGAATTTTCGTATATCAGGGTTTTTGGCACCTCTGTCCCTTCATATGCCCTTCCACTATTCCTGCCAGATAAGCTATTTTGTCATGAGATCGCCAAACAATCTGTTCTCGGAGGAATAAGAAAGGAGCTCAAAGGAGTATTAAAAAAGGTATGGTTGCCCTTCCCTATTCATATCGGTGCATATTCCTTGTTAGATTTCGGCCATGCCAAAGCCGAGTTTGTGGCTCTAGAAGAAATGAAGCTGGTAGATATTGAGTTCAAGAAGCACGACCCTAGTAAGGTTGTGAGCAATCACCTGGAAAGTTGCGGCCTGAAGAGGTATGAACACGAGGATTCCCTGCATGACGAAATATTCCGAGGCGCGAGGTCCTTCACTGAAGTCCTAAGTCAGATTCAAGCCTTGCCACCTAGAGACATGGCCGAATATTTGAAATTTCGAGAACACCGACAAGGTTGTCTCCCCCAGAGCTTCCAGTTACATCAAAGAAAATATGGAGGAGCAACAAGTGGAGATATCCCAGATTAGCCAAGTTGATATGACCCAAATGGACAAATGGCTAGTACAACCAAGTTTACAATTATGCTCCATCATCGCAGAGGACCGACAAGTGGGAAATATTTTGCCACAGCTGGTGAAGAATTGTTACACTCTTGAAGTGAGCGACCAAGCAGAGCCTTCCAGGTTGATAGCCATGTTGGTGTAGAGGTGCATCACTTGCACCGAGCAGGCGAAAGGGTAGGCTTCTGGTGTCAAATAATGACAGATGTCTACCTGTTCTATTTTTAGAACCCAAAGATTAAATAAAGGAAGGTGCTCTGCCCGCAGGAAGGAGGACAAAGACAAAGAAGTGAAATGCATAAATTTCCCATTTTGTAACTGAAAACTTCTGGAACAATTGAGATTCGAGCATTTAGAAGTTTGGATAAATATGCATTTTGAAGTGAGAATATTGGCTGGACCTTTCTTGGTCGATTGTAATAGAGACTTTCTTCCTTTTGAAAATTAATACAAAGCAATCCGAATATTCCTGATTCCATGAAGATTGAGTTATGAGTTTTGTTTTCTCTATTATCTTATATTAAGATTCATTTCTCATATATATTTCTGATGAATGCTTAGCTACAATTTAGTGCAACTTCTACTGTGGTGACCAACTTTTAGTCGTCTAATCGCTTGCATTTTTTCCTCTGTATCGGCTATCAGCAGGTACAAGACCTGTTAACTTTTTAGATCTCTATATTTTATGCTTTGTCAGATTACTTCTTGCCTTTTTCTTCTTCTATTTACAGGGCGAGATTCTCCCTTGATAGGAGCCTTGCATTGTTGGTTGCTTAATGTTTTCTCACATTTCATACATGATTCTTTAAAAAATTAACTCAGTTACAGGAGAAGGCTTTGGTTTGTGTTCTATCTTTAACATCATATTTCGAAAGTTCTCTTTTATACGGTTAAAAAAAAATTGAAGTGGCATTTTAAACCTTGAACTTTCTTTTCATTTTTTGTTCCTCCATGACTGTGCCCTTTGCAAGACAACCCAACATTGAACCCGGCCTATCAGATCAAACCAGCATCACTTTGAACCTATTTGACACCATACTTAAAACCGCCATCACCCGAGTCGAACTTGAACGTTCATGGGCCGCAATTGACTGGGATATAAGCATCTAGGAACGTTTGGAAGCAAGACAAAGACAACTTAGAAATCAACCTTAGCTTCCTTTTCCCGAAGGCTGATTTTTCCCCTTTTTATCTTTTACTCACTTTCGGATGCCTAGACCCTGTACTTTTTAGCCTTAAGTACAGACTCTGGAACAACAATTGTAATGGAGCTCTGCTCTGCTGGAGGTTGCCCCCTTGAAGAAGCAAGTGAACATTGCTCTCAATAATCAAAGTTCTCTTTCTGGTGTTATTCGGGTATCATTTTGGTAATATTGTGTTATTTTTCTAGTTATATTGTTGTTCGTCTGCCATTTCTAGCTATGTATTTCTGTTCTACATACTTTTTTATATCTGGAATATTACAGGTGGTATCAGAGCACCTTCTTAGGTAGAAAATTGTGGGTTAATTTTTTTTCAGGGTAGAGATGTACTCTGGTTTCTTTAAGCTACAGATATTTGTCATTACACGCATAAACCCACAATCAGGGATTCATACACACAGGAAATATAAGTGGTACTTCAGTAAACATCTATTGGCCACCCTTGTAACCCTTGTTGGTACCCCTTCGAGTGGTAGCGCATCAGACATCACCTGTATATAGATCGACCTAGATCTCCTGAAACCCTCCATAGATAAACCGTTCAACCACCTGACTGTTATAGTGCCACCGAGAACAACACTTGGCAAGATACTCTCTAGTACCTGGGTAGTTGGGTAGTACGGCTAAGGGTACAATCTAGCTTCCTTAGTTGGTGCCATGATATATTGGGCCAAGTACTACTATTGGACCCTGCACGTATATCAGAGAGCTATAACACACGACAAACCCTTGAATACCCTAACCCTTGGGAAGGAAATAGAAATAGAACCAATAAGATCTATTGTCGTGCTATAGTATCTTCTGCATTCTGGCTACGAAATTACTACACATTTCTTCATGTTAAGCATTTGGGCATTTTGTCACTGCAGTATTCTTCAGGTTGGAGTATAACTTTGTAGGAGTAAAAAAAAAAAAAAAAGAGTATAGTGGTCCTGCCAGCACACTTATTTGGGACCTGTTCCATTGGATTCCCTTTTTCTCCCTAATCACAGTCATACCCTTCATTTTTCATCCTTTTTGTTTCAATGGACCCGACCCCTTCCCAGTTTTCCTATTTTTTCGCCTATCCCATTATATTTCCCTACAAGCACTGATCAACATGGTACCTATCACTTCTAAGTCTTTTTTTTTGTGGTCCCACCCACCCATTTTTTCCTTACCTGCACTTCCCCTCTCCAAATGGCCATCACTCGCAACCAAGATCTCCAAAATTCCATCAATCAAGACCATGTCTCCTTCAAACATCTCACATATCAGTTGGATTCCACCAATTCCTGCATTGACACCTTGGAAGACAACCTCACGACCCAATTGACCTCCCTCCAATCTGTTGTCAATCAATTGTTGAACTTCCCTATGAATCCTTCTTCATCAGCAAAACCCGATGTTGTTGATTCCTCTGCGTCTCCACATTTTCACTCCAACTCCATTCATCGTGAACCTCATCTTCGCCATGTAGAGGTCAATAAATTTGATGGCTCCGATCCTACAGGTTGGGTCACTCAAATGGAGCATTATTTTTCGCTACATGGTATTACTAACGAGTTGGACAAACTTCGCTATGCTGTCCTCTATCTAGATCCTGAATGCTGGTAATGGTGGCAATGGCGCAAAAATTCACTTCAGGGGTATATTGCCTTGACCCAGTTTATTGTTGATATCTATGCCCACTTTGATACTGATACCCACTATCTAGGTCGTTTGATTAAGTTGAAACAGTCAAGCACAGTGGAATACTTCATCACTGCTTTTAAGTATTTGGCCTTTCAAACGAAGGGCATGTCAGATGCGTTCTTTCATGAATGATTTATCAGTGGTCTCAAGGATGAAATCTGATCCCAGGTTCTCATGGCCCACCTTCTCACTTGGTTGGAAGATAATCAACATGCTAAAGAGGCGCAACAAGTTGTTTTTTCCCAGAATAGAAAACCCCCTTTTGTTCCTCGCCCTCGACCCGCTAATCCTAACCCTCCTGTTACTCCCCTCAAGGTCCAAAAACTAACTAGGGCTGAAATGGTTGAATGCCAACTAAAGGGTATTTTCTATAATTGTGATGAAAAATATTTTACGGGGCACAAGTGTAAGGAACAAAAACTATTTATGGCCATCTCAGAAGATGTTCCTGAAGAGGATGTGATAGTTTCCCTTGTTGAAGAACCCTCCCTTCTCGATGCCACCCAAGAGTTTTCTGACCCACCTAAAGTTGACCCACTTATTTCCTTGCATTCCCTCACTGGCTTCTTGACCCCTCGAACACTCAGGATCATTGGCTACATTAAGCACATGAAGGTCATCATCCTTGTTGATAGTGGTAACACCCACAATTTTATTCATCGTTGCATTTCCCAGGAAACCAATTGCCATATTCGTGTTGTCAATAATTTTCAAATCATGATATCCAATGGTGGGTCCATGAAATGTGGTGGGCGGTGTGAAAATGTTCATCCTCAAATTGTACATTACCAACTGAAATATCATATGTTTTCCATTGACATAGAAGGTTCTGACATTGTGCTAGGTGTTGAATGGTTACGCACTTTGGGTCCCATTCTTATGGATTTTAAGGAATTAACCATGCAATTCCAACAAGCAGGACAAAAGTATCAATTCCAAGGTCTCACAACTGGTTCTCCTAAGATAATTAGTTCCCACCATATGAAAAATATCCTTAAGAAAGGCCACTCCAGTATCATTTCCCAACTCCAATCTATTCAAGTCATTGAGACACCCTCTGTGCATCTTAACCTTCAAGTTATCCTTTCCAAACATCAAATTGTTTTTTCCACCCCTCAGGGCCTTCCTCCTTCTCATGGTGTTCATGATCATTCCATTCCCCTTGTTCCTGGAAGTCTTCCTCCCAATGTTCTCCCTTATCACCACACCTTTTCCCAAAAGAATGAAATTGAGAAAATAGTGCAGGAATTGCTCCAAGTGGGTGTTATCTACCCCAGTACTAACCCTTATTCTTCCCATGTGGTCACGGTACTTAAGAAAGAAGGTACTTGGTGCATGTGTCTCGACTTTCATGCCCTCAATAATCTCACCATCAAGGACAAGTTCCCCATTCATGTCATTGATGATCTCTTGGATGAGTTGAGTGGTGCTCAATACTTCACTAAACTTTATCTGTGTTATGGCTACCACCAAATATGTATGCAAGAAGTTGGCATACCTAAGACTGCCTTTCGAACTCATGAGTGTCATTATGAGTTTTTGGTCATGCCCTTTGGCTTGTATAATTCCCCCTCAACCTTCCAAAGCCTCATGAATCATGTCTTCGATCCTTTTCTCTGTCATTTTGTCTTAGTTTTCTTTGATGATATTCTCATCTATAGTAAAAATTGGCAATCTCATCTTTCCCATGTGGATCAAATTCTCCATCTACTATCGTAGCACCAACTTTTCCTCAAACAATCTAAATGTCCTTTTGGCGACTCAGAAGTCGAGTACTTGGGTTGCATTGTTGGAAAGGTTGGTGTCAAGGTGGATCCTAAAAAGATTGAAGCTATGCAAGATTGGCCTCACCCAAAGATTCTCAAAAGCTTGCATGGATTTCTTGGTTTAACCAGTTATTATTGTAAGTTTGTTAAGAATTATGGAAATATTGCGACACCTCTCACTTCTCTCCTTAAAAATAATTATTTCACTTGGACTCCAATAGTTTTTCAAGCTTTTCAAACCTTGAAGATGGCTATGTGCACCACTCCAGTCCTGGACCTTCCTGATTTCACAAAGACCTTTGTCCTGGAATGTGATGCTTCCGAGAAAGCAATTGGTGTCATCCTTATGCAAGAGGGTCAGCCTTTGGCCTTTACCAACAAACCATTGTCAAAGAGAAATTTGAGAAAATCAATCTATGAAAAGGAAATGTTGGCTATTCTAAATGTCATGGATCTTTGGCGCCCTTATCTATTGGGGAGACGCTTCCAAATTAAGACAGATCATCAAAGTCTCAAGTATTTTCTGGAACAACGCCTTTCCTCCCCTAAGAAACAAAAATGGGTGACTAAGCTCTTTGGATCTGATTATAAGATCATTTACAAGAAAGGAAAAGACAATGTGGTTGTTGATGCACTTTCCAGAAAATATGAAGATGAAGGGTCTATTTTTTCTCTCTCCTTCATTKTACCAGATTGGCTCCAAGTTGTTCRCCAGGAATGGCTACAAGATTCCAAAAGTTCGCATCTGATACAAAAATTGCAGTCCAATTCTCCAGTCTCCTCAGGGTACTCTTGTCTCAATGATGAGCTTTGATACAAAGGTCATTTGTATTTAAGTACACAGTCAAAACTTAAATCCACAGTACTTTCTTAGTTTCATGCTACACTCACAGTTGGGCACTCAGGGTTTACCAAAACCTATGACCAAGTAAAACATTCTTTTTTTTGGGATGGTATGAAACAAGGCGTTCATAAATTTGTGGCTGAATGTGATGTGTGTCAATGCAACAACGACGAAACAGTCAAATCTTTTAGGACACTACAACCGCTTCCAATTCCATCTGCTATTTGGCGGGATATCTCTATGGATTTTAATGTAGGCTTACCTAAATTGAGAAATAAATCAGTCATCATGGTGGTAGTTGATCATCTTTCCAAGTATGCTCATTTTTGTGCTCTTCAACACCCATTTACAGCCTCCACTGTGGCTCAACTTTTCATGGATAAGGTCTTCAAGCTTCATGGCATGCCACATTCTATTGTTTATGATC
>JZKD02S0735282.1:0-14967 GCA_000966675.3 Picea glauca | reverse complement strand
TGTCTTGCAATATGTAAGGGTAACATGTATGGCAATATAAATTAAGAATATCATGATAGTGTTGATATTTTATTGTTATTTAAATTCAAAGTTATGGGAAAATAAGATGATGACAATGTGATTTATTTGTGATGCTATTGAATTTTACTGTTATTGATGTCACATAAGATGTAAGGTCCTTGAACCAAGTACCTTAAAATAATATGATTGGGTAATTGGGGGATTTGTAATTACTTCAATTTACATTATACTAAGGTTGGGACGGGTATCTCGTCGATTAATGGAATTTAAATGGAGTATGGGATCTGTAATTAATGTCAACTGCRTCATAGGAAATGCCTCRTCTTAACAATGGTTGGTCATTGTYGGAGTCCTTCTGACTTGCGCCTTCCATAGAGGACATGGTTGTTCTTGATTATTGTTGTACTTGTTGGTAAACGTTTAGTTGCTTGGTCTGCTTGTGTCGGGCGGGATGTAGACACCTCCATGTAGCCTTAGTATATAAGTCTGTGTGTGTAATTATTTCTGTGTAAATAATCTAGTGTCGTATCAAGAGTCTCAAGCCCTTTAAATGCATGCTTTCCACTCTTGCAACACACCTCTAAGGTCGTATCAGTAGTTGTGGGCTCTTTAAAGGCAGAGTTCCCACCACTGCGACCTCCTGACAGAGATTACTAGTTTCTGCCTGAGAAGTCAGCCAGGAGCCTATCTGACATTCTCTCTCTTTGGAGAAGAGAACTAAGATTAAATGCCCTGCTTTCCTGTGCAGAAATAGTAAAATCTACTACTATGGATTCTTCCATTTGTGTTCGTACTATACATAAAACCGTAAGTCATTTAATGCTTGCAGTTACTTGTTGTGCACCTTATGTCTATGGTCGTTTAATGCTTGCAGTTACTTGTTGTGCGCCTTATGTCTTCCTTTTGTGATCATCGTGGTTGCGTCTTGTTAGTCGTCGGATGGCAACATAGAGTCAAGTGTGTCTGTTGCTTTTTACATGCACGCACACACCTTAAACACAAAAAAAAAATTGCACCTTTTAAAGAGTTGTTGTCGTAACAAGGAGGACTGTCACATATGGTATCAGAGTCGGTTCGACCCGCGACTTGGGATTCGCTACGGCTTTCATTGTTATGATTTGATTATACTAGTGCTAATTGAGTTGACTTGTGTGCATGCATGTAATTATGGTTAGAGGATGTCACGGAGGCAGACGATGAGGTGCTAGGGGAGGAGGCGGGACGCCTCCAGTAGCATCCACACCTGAGGGTTCTAACCCCCAGGGAGACGAGCAGGTTCTCGGACAGGAGAAGATAGCAGTTGGTGATCTTGTCAGGATGATGAGATCTTTTTAGTGCATGTCTGAGGCACTGATNAAAAACTCAAGATAGATGATTTGACTTATTTTATTCTAGTAGTAAAATGCAATGTTCTTAATAGATAACATAGAGTGAATTTTAAATGTTATGTTATGGCCATATGATTTAAAGTGATTGTTGTCTGATGGTACTAATATGGAAATTTTATTGTAAATGATAACATAAATGATATAGTAATGTGTGATTGTATGGCCACTGTAATATATTATCTTGCAATATGTAAGGGTAACATGTATGGCAATATAAATTAAGAATATCATGATAGTGTTGATATTTTATTGTTATTTTAAATGCAAAGTTATGGGAAAATAAGATGATGACATTGTGATTTATTTGTGATGCTATTGAATTTTATTGTTATTGATGTCACATAAGATGTAAGGTCCTTGAACCAAGTACCTTAAAATACTATGATTGGGTAATTGGGGGATTTGCAATTACTTCAATTTACATTATACTAAGGTTGGGACGGGTATCTCGTCGATTAATGGAATTTAAATGGAGTATGGGATCTCTAATTAATGTCAACTGCGTCATAGGAAATGCCTCGTCTTAACAATGGTTGGTCATTGTCGGAGTCCTTCTCACTTGCGCCTTCCATAGAGGACATGGTTGTTCTTGATTATTGTTGTACTTGTTGGTAAACGTTTAGTTGCTTGGTCTGCTTGTGTCGAGCGGGATGTAGACACCTCCATGTAGCCTTAGTATATAAGTCTGTGTGTGTGAATTTTTTTTTGTGTAAAGAATCCAGTGCCGTATCAAGAGTCTAGGGCCCTTTAAAGGCAGGGTTTCCACTCTTGCAACACACCTCTAAGGTCGTATCAGTAGACGCGGGCTCTTTAAAGGCAGAGTTCCCACCACTGCGACCTCCTGATAGAGATTACTAGTTTCTGCCTGAGTAGTCGGCCAGGAGCCTATCTAACCTTCTCTCTCTCTGGAGCAGAGAACTAAGACTAAACGCCCTGCTTTTCTGTGCAGAAATAGTAAAATCTACTACTATGGATTCTTTCATTTGTGTTCGTACTGTACATAACACCGTATGTCGTTAATGCTTGCAGTTACTTGTTGTGAGCCTTATGCCTATGGTCGTTTAATGCTTGCAGTTACTTGTTGTGTGCCTTATGTCTTCTTGTTGTGATCATCGTGGTTGTGTCTTGTTAGTCGTCGGGTGGCGACATAGATTCAAGTGTGTCTTCTTCCTTTTTACATGCGCGCACACACATCAAATAAAAAAATAAAAATGCACCTGTTATTAGAGTTGTTGTCGTAACGAGGAGGATGGTACATATGGTATCAGAGCCAGTTCGACCCGCGACTTGGGATTCTCTATGGCTTTCGTGACATGATTTGATTTGGTTATATTGTTGTTGATCAAGTTGATTATGTGCGTGTAGGTAATCATGGTTAGAGGACATCGCAGAGGCAGATGACGGGGTGCTAAGGGAGGAGGCGTGATGCCTCTAGTAGCATCCACGCCTGAGGTGTCTAACCCCCAGGGAGGCGAGCAAGTTCTCGGATAGGAGCAGATAGTAGTTGGAGACGTGGTCGGGATGATGAGGTATTTTTAGCGCATGTCTGAGGCACTGATCATCCAATTGGATAGAAACGAAGCCAGGGCGTCGACACCTGCTGAGGTTCCTCCGCGCACACTGGCCGTTACTGGTAGCATTCACCGTGAACTCGAGAAGGTAAAATTTCCTGAGTTCTTTGTTGCCCTGGATGGTGCAGACGCCGAGGCATGGTTGTAGAATATGGAGATGTTCTTCGCACTTCGCGATTATACCTCCAACATGAATAATATACCTCCAATATGGTGATGTGCTTCGTGCTTCGTAATTTTTTTATTTAACCCTGTCACGGTGTAGTCGATTTTATGACACACCGGTGTGTTAGGTGTTACATAGGGAACCAATTTTTTTTTTTTAATAAACCTAACACAGTGCTCCCTTTAGAGCAACGTTGCGCCCCGGTGCGTCAATATACTATAGAGCGCACCGACATTTTTTTTTTAAATAATCCTACAATGGTGCATAAATGTTTTTATTTAACCATGTGACGATGCACTCTATTATTAGTGGCACCGAGGCATTTGTTTTCAACAAGTGCGCCAGATTATATTTGTTTTTAAATAACCCTATCACGGTGCGTCCATTTAGAGAATGTGTGTTGACATGTGCGTCAGTGTACCACGAAGCGCACCAGAGTATATTTTTTGAAATAATCCTACGATGGTGCGTATTTGTTTTATTTAATCATGTCACAATGCGGTTATTGATGAAATGCCCCGGTGTGTTGGTGTGTTATATACACAGCAGTGCGGTGTCTTATAAATATATGCACCGTTCTGCTTTAAAAGTTATCAAAAAAATTATTTTCCAGTAATATAGATTAGAATTTTGCTAGACTGAGCATGTTGTAGACTCAAGGATTTGGTGAACTCTCAACTATATTATAAACAGGAAATGATTATAGTTTAGGATTTTGAGAGACAGTTATGATCATTGATGGCAAGATCAAGGTTATGATCATTGATGACAAGATCATTTAGGTTATGATCATTGATGGTGATATCACGTAGGTTATGATCATTGAAGGTGAGATACTGCAGTTTATGATCATTGACGATGAGATCGTACAAGTTATGATCATTGACAGTGAGATCACGCAGGTTATGATCATTGACGATCATGCAAGTTGGTTATGATCATTGAAAGTGAGATCACACAAGGTTATAATCATTGATGATCATGATGGCGAAATGGGAAGGGCGATCTAGACAATAGTAGGTACCCATGGAGAAAGATTCCCATCATGGAGATCATGGTCATAAGAACACAAAATGTCATCATAATCACACACAATTGTGAATTAGAAACTAATATAGATTAGAATTTTGCTAGACAACTTGTTAGTTGGGAGTTCACCAAATACTTGAATCTACAACATGCTTCATATGATTATAGATTAGAATTTTGAGAGACTACCCATACTTTAGACTCGAGTGTTTACAACTGAAATGCCTATAATTTAGACTCAAGTAATTACAGTTGAAATACCTATACTTTAGACTCAAGTATTTACAGCTGAAATGAAGATAGAAAAATTCACAGAAACACCTAGGAAACAAATCCCTCTCCCTCTCCCTCGCCTCCCAATCCCCTACAACATTGTATAGGTCAACCCTTTTCTCTTGTTGGTGTCTCTTATCTCTTGGTTGACGTCTCTAGATTATTAAGAATATGGCCAGTATTTTTTTTAATTTAACCCTTTTAGGGTGTGCTAAATAACTAGTTGCATTGATGCGTCGTTATTTACGTAGTGCACCAGAGTAATTTTTTTGAAAACCTTACAACGGTGTGCCATTGTTTGGGCTAAACCATCCACACCGGTGCAATTGTTTAAGTAGTGCATTTTCGTATACAAAAAATTTTAAAATAACACTGCCACGGTGCGAAATTGTTTAGATCAACTATGTTCCCCAGTGTGTCATTATTTTTGTAATGCACTAGAGTATTTTTTTTGTTCAAAATAACCCTACTACACTGCATTAGTTTTGTGAGCATTGGCGTGTTATATATTTATAAACGCATCATACAAAAACATCCACTAAAACCTCCTCTAGTATCCTCCTCTATAAATGGATTTTGGGGTTATTTTAATAGGGGCATCCACAAAAACCTCCACTAGAGGGTCTTTTCCTTGTAGTGAGACCACTTTCTAGTACCCGGGTAGTCGTGTAGTATGATTAAGGGCGTGGTTGAAACTCCTTATTTAGTTCCCTAAGATAATGGGTCGAGTACTATTGTTGGACCCTGCATGTATATTAGAGAGCCATAGCACCTGACACTCCCTTGTCCTTAGGACCTGATAAACTTTTCCCATGGCTCCAAAGAAAGATCCAAAATTTACTTCACCAATTAAACCTCCATAAAGCTCCTCCATTTATCATGAATAAAATGAGGAGATACAAAACCATCTATCCAAATTGGATAGTCAAATCATCGAATTGAATGGCAGATCAGTGAATAAGGTTGACTTGATGACTACTCTAATAGAAATAGAAAGGAATATGGGAGAAAATATGGAACAAATGGAAAATAATATGGNTATACTAAGGTTGGGACGGGTATCTCGTCGATTAATGGAATTTAAATGGAGTATGGGATCTCTAATTAATGTCAACTGCGTCATAGGAAATGCCTCGTCTTAACAATGGTTGGTCGTTGTCGGAGTCCTTCTGACTTGCGCCTTCCATAGAGGACGTGGTTGTTCTTGATTATTGTTGTACTTGTTGGTAAACGTTTAGTTGCTTGGTCTGCTTGTGTCGAGCGGGATGTAGACACCTCCATGTAGCCTTAGTATATAAGTTTGTGTGTGTGAATTTTTTTTTGTGTAAAGAATCCAGTGCCGTATCAAGAGTCTAGGGCCCTTTAAAGGCAGGGTTTCCACTCTTGCAACACACCTAAAGGTCATATCAGTAGACGCGGGCTCTTTAAAGGCAGAGTTCCCACCACTGCGACCTCCTGATAGAGATTACTCGTTTCTGCCTGAGCAGTCGGCCATGAGCCTATCTAACCTTCTCTCTCTCTGGAGCAGAGAACTAAGATTAAACGCCCTGCTTTTCTGTGCAGAAATAGTAAAATCTACTACTATGGATTCTTTCATTTGTGTTCGTACTGTACATAACACCGTATGTCGTTAATGCTTGCAGTTACTTGTTGTGAGCCTTATGCCTATGGTCGTTTAATGCTTGCAGTTACTTGTTGTGTGCCTTATGTCTTCTTGTTGTGATCATCGTGGTTGTGTCTTGTTAGTCGTCGGGTGGCGACATAGATTCAAGTGTGTCTTCTTCCTTTTTACATGCGCGCACACACATCAAATAAAAAAATAAAAATGCACCTGTTATTAGAGTTGTTGTCGTAACGAGGAGGATGGTACATATGGTATCAGAGCCAGTTCGACCCGCGACTTGGGATTCTCTATGGCTTTCGTGACATGATTTGATTTGGTTATATTGTTGTTGATCAAGTTGATTATGTGCGTGTAGGTAATCATGGTTAGAGGACATCGCAGAGGCAGATGACGGGGTGCTAAGGGAGGAGGCGTGATGCCTCTAGTAGCATCCACGCCTGAGGTGTCTAACCCCCAGGGAGGCGAGCAAGTTCTCGGATAGGAGCAGATAGTAGTTGGAGACGTGGTCGGGATGATGAGGTATTTTTAGCGCATGTCTGAGGCACTGATCATCCAATTGGATAGAAACGAAGCCAGGGCGTCGACACCTGCTGAGGTTCCTCCGCGCACACTGGCCGTTACTGGTAGCATTCACCGTGAACTCGAGAAGGTAAAATTTCCTGAGTTCTTTGTTGCCCTGGATGGTGCAGACGCCGAGGCATGGTTGTAGAATATGGAGATGTTCTTCGCACTTCGCGATTATACCTCCAACATGAATAATATACCTCCAATATGGTGATGTGCTTCGTGCTTCGTAATTTTTTTATTTAACCCTGTCACGGTGTAGTCGATTTTATGACACACCGGTGTGTTAGGTGTTACATAGGGAACCAATTTTTTTTTTTTAATAAACCTAACACAGTGCTCCCTTTAGAGCAACGTTGCGCCCCGGTGCGTCAATATACTATAGAGCGCACCGACATTTTTTTTTTAAATAATCCTACAATGGTGCATAAATGTTTTTATTTAACCATGTGACGATGCACTCTATTATTAGTGGCACCGAGGCATTTGTTTTCAACAAGTGCGCCAGATTATATTTGTTTTTAAATAACCCTATCACGGTGCGTCCATTTAGAGAATGTGTGTTGACATGTGCGTCAGTGTACCACGAAGCGCACCAGAGTATATTTTTTGAAATAATCCTACGATGGTGCGTATTTGTTTTATTTAATCATGTCACAATGCGGTTATTGATGAAATGCCCCGGTGTGTTGGTGTGTTATATACACAGCAGTGCGGTGTCTTATAAATATATGCACCGTTCTGCTTTAAAAGTTATCAAAAAAATTATTTTCCAGTAATATAGATTAGAATTTTGCTAGACTGAGCATGTTGTAGACTCAAGGATTTGGTGAACTCTCAACTATATTATAAACAGGAAATGATTATAGTTTAGGATTTTGAGAGACAGTTATGATCATTGATGGCAAGATCAAGGTTATGATCATTGATGACAAGATCATTTAGGTTATGATCATTGATGGTGATATCACGTAGGTTATGATCATTGAAGGTGAGATACTGCAGTTTATGATCATTGACGATGAGATCGTACAAGTTATGATCATTGACAGTGAGATCACGCAGGTTATGATCATTGACGATCATGCAAGTTGGTTATGATCATTGAAAGTGAGATCACACAAGGTTATAATCATTGATGATCATGATGGCGAAATGGGAAGGGCGATCTAGACAATAGTAGGTACCCATGGAGAAAGATTCCCATCATGGAGATCATGGTCATAAGAACACAAAATGTCATCATAATCACACACAATTGTGAATTAGAAACTAATATAGATTAGAATTTTGCTAGACAACTTGTTAGTTGGGAGTTCACCAAATACTTGAATCTACAACATGCTTCATATGATTATAGATTAGAATTTTGAGAGACTACCCATACTTTAGACTCGAGTGTTTACAACTGAAATGCCTATAATTTAGACTCAAGTAATTACAGTTGAAATACCTATACTTTAGACTCAAGTATTTACAGCTGAAATGAAGATAGAAAAATTCACAGAAACACCTAGGAAACAAATCCCTCTCCCTCTCCCTCGCCTCCCAATCCCCTACAACATTGTATAGGTCAACCCTTTTCTCTTGTTGGTGTCTCTTATCTCTTGGTTGACGTCTCTAGATTATTAAGAATATGGCCAGTATTTTTTTTAATTTAACCCTTTTAGGGTGTGCTAAATAACTAGTTGCATTGATGCGTCGTTATTTACGTAGTGCACCAGAGTAATTTTTTTGAAAACCTTACAACGGTGTGCCATTGTTTGGGCTAAACCATCCACACCGGTGCAATTGTTTAAGTAGTGCATTTTCGTATACAAAAAATTTTAAAATAACACTGCCACGGTGCGAAATTGTTTAGATCAACTATGTTCCCCAGTGTGTCATTATTTTTGTAATGCACTAGAGTATTTTTTTTGTTCAAAATAACCCTACTACACTGCATTAGTTTTGTGAGCATTGGCGTGTTATATATTTATAAACGCATCATACAAAAACATCCACTAAAACCTCCTCTAGTATCCTCCTCTATAAATGGATTTTGGGGTTATTTTAATAGGGGCATCCACAAAAACCTCCACTAGAGGGTCTTTTCCTTGTAGTGAGACCACTTTCTAGTACCCGGGTAGTCGTGTAGTATGATTAAGGGCGTGGTTGAAACTCCTTATTTAGTTCCCTAAGATAATGGGTCGAGTACTATTGTTGGACCCTGCATGTATATTAGAGAGCCATAGCACCTGACACTCCCTTGTCCTTAGGACCTGATAAACTTTTCCCATGGCTCCAAAGAAAGATCCAAAATTTACTTCACCAATTAAACCTCCATAAAGCTCCTCCATTTATCATGAATAAAATGAGGAGATACAAAACCATCTATCCAAATTGGATAGTCAAATCATCGAATTGAATGGCAGATCAGTGAATAAGGTTGACTTGATGACTACTCTAATAGAAATAGAAAGGAATATGGGAGAAAATATGGAACAAATGGAAAATAATATGGGGGGGAATATGGAACAGATGGAATATTTGATGGATAAAAAGATGGAGGAATTGAAAAAATCCATTTTACAAACCTTAGATGGGAAGCCTCCTAAAAGTGGCATTGTGACTGAAGTGACTCATGAAAATAAAGGTAGTATTCGTATTGAACAACATGTTGGTAATAAGAAATTTTCAAGTGTATTTAACTCTAATAGTGGAGTTAATTATGGTGGGGGTCCTAAAGGTGTCAAATTTCCCAATATTGAATTAAAGAACTTCGATGGAACAAAAGTTTTTACATGGGTGAACCAAATAGAGAAATAATTTGAATTGCATAATAATATGGATGATAATAAAAGCATTTCCATAGCAACCTTTCACTTTGAGATAAAACCTTATCAATCTTATCAATGCTATCAATGGATACTCAAAAGAAACCCACATTGTTATCATTATACTTGGAGTCTATTTACAAGAGACTTAGAAGCACAATATGGAAAATTTTGGGAACAACACTACTTTAGTCAATTGACAAGAATCAAGCACTTTGGTGATATTAAGTATTATAATTCAAAATTCTAGGTGTTGGCCACAAGGGTGGATAACATAATAGGTGAACATCTGTTGGAATATTACTTGGGTGGATTACAGGAAGACATTAAACATGATATTTTCTTAAAACATCCTTAAAATATTCTGGAGGCTATGCAATTTTATTGTCATATTCAAGAAAAAAATAGAGTTGCACAAAAGTATACCACTGGAGAATATGTAGGAAATAGATATAGATGTGGGGTTCATAGGAAAACCCTACCTCAACCTACTTGAATATCACCAAATGAAATGGAGGAAGGAAGAGCAAAAGGACTATTCTTTAGTTGTAATAAAAAATGGTCAAAAGGGCATAAATGTCAAGAAACAAAATTTTTCACCTTGGAGAATAATGATGAAGAGGAAATGGAGGCATCTGTACAAATGGATGAGGAAGAAATTGTGAACTTAAAATACCATGAAAAAGATGTAGAAATTATGAACAATAGAGAGATGTGAAATATTTGGTCATGCATTGACAGTTTTGTCAGCACTTCAAACCCTGAAGATTGAAAGAAACAGTAAAAAGCAAAGGGTCATAGTGCTTAGTGACTCGGGGAGTACCCATAACTTCATTGATAAAATATTAGTAGAGAGCCTCAATTGTTTTGTGTATCCAGTGACAAATTTTCAAGTTTTGGTTGCTAATGGTGGTAGTAATAATTATGGAGGAAAATGACACAACATTAAACTTAATATGGGAGAGTATAACTTAGAAATCTCAATGTATCACATTCCCATTGGAGGTGTATACATTGTTCTGGGGATTCAATGGTTGAGAACATTAGGTAGAATTTCTACTAATTATAAGGAATTATTCAGGATATTTGAATTGGAAGGAATTCAATATGAACTCAAAGGGTTAAAATATGCACCTTTTGAGGTCATCGGCTCTCATAGAATGGAAAATCTCCTAAAAAAAGATAGAATGTGAGTCATGCTTCAACTTTATTCTATCGAAGTAAAGCATGAAGATGAAAATATTCTAGAGGAATTAAAATGCACCTTGGAAAATCACTATAGGGTCTTCCAAGAAATTCCTAAAAAGATACCTCCATCTAGGGATCATGAACAAAAAATTGAACTAATACTTGGAAGTACTCATCCTAATAAAATTCCTTATAGATAACCTCTTCAACAAAGGGGGGAGATTGAGAAAATAGTACAAGACACGTTGGATTTGGGTATTATTCAACTAAGCAGGAGTTCATTTCAGCTCCAATAGTGATAGTGAGAAGAAAATATAATTCCTGGAGGATGTGTCTTGATTATATAGATCTAAACAAAATCACCATAAACGATAAATTCTTTATTCCAAATATTGATGAGTTATTAGAAGAGATTCATGGAGTGGTCTATTTTACAAAGCTAGATCTCAAATCAAGATATCACTAGATCAAATTAAGAACAGAAGGCATTCTCAAAACAACTTTTAGAACTCATGATGGGAACTATGAGTTCTTGGTCATTAGTTTTGGGTTGACTAATTCCCCTTCTACTTTTCAAAGCCTTATAAACAAAAAATTCTGACCCCAACTTAGAAAGTTTGTGTTGGTTTTCTTTGATGACATACTTATCTATATAAAATCATGGGAAGACCACATTAAACATGTGTATAAATTCCTACAAATTCATGAGACCAATCAATTGTATGTAAAAATATCCAAATGTTCTTTTGGGAAAAAATAAGTAGATCATTTGGGTCATATTGTTTCAAGGGAAGGATTTAATGTGGACCCTCAAAAGATCCAAGCTATTACAAAGTGGCCTATTCCTAAGAACATCAAGGGTCTTAGAGTATTTTTGGGTCTTATGGGATTTTATTGAAGACTTGTTAAGAATTATGCATGCATTGCAAGCCCACTCACATCTCTCTTGAAGAAAAAATCATTTGTATGGAATGAAGAGGCTACCTTGGCATTCTCACTCTTAAAAGATGGCATGTCTTCTACACTAATATTGGCAACACCTGATTTTGGTAAAACATTCATAGTCAAATGTGATGCATCTAGACAAGGAATTGGAGTAGTATTGACACAAGAAGGGAGACAATTGGCTTTTGAAGGTAAACAATTAAAGGGAAAAGATTTGGTTAAATATACATATGAAAAAAAAAAAGAGAAATTTTACATGCAACAAAAAATGGTGACAATATCTCATTGGGAGGCATTTTAATTCAAGACAGACCATGATAGCCTAAAGTACATTTTGGAGAAAAGATTGTCATCAAAAGAGACAAAAGAATGCAAGGGTTTGATTTCGAAATAAACTACAAAAAATGGGAAGGACAATGTGGTCGCAGATGCCCTTTCCAGAATGGAAGAAACCTCAAGTTTATATTCCATTACATTTTCCATTCATGTGTGGTTTGAATAATATCGCTATGAATGGAAAAATGACAATAGTATGAGATAGAAAATACAATGTATAAAGGAAGTGATGAACTCTATGGAAAATTGGGAGTGGAAAAGAGATATTTTGTGGTACAAGGCTAGAATATTTGTATGCCCTCAATCCAAGTTGAAGTAACAAATATTAAGGGAGTCTCATGAGTCTCCTATGGCAAGACATTTAGGGTTCCTTAAGACATATCAACGGATCAAAAAAAAGATGGGGGGAAGGAATGAAGAAAGACATTCAAAAATTTGTAAGAGAATGTTAATTTTTCCAAATTATTAAAGGAGAAACCATAAAAACTCTAGGGTTACTTCAGCCTTTACACATACCTAATCAAATATGGGAAGAGATATATATGGATTTAATTACAAGTTTACTGGAATCAAAAGGTAAGGATTTTGTTTTTGTGGATGTGGATAGACTGACAAAATATGCACATTTTTGTGGAATTCAAAGTATATATATGGAAAAGTAAGTGGCAGAAGTGTTCATGAAGTAAATTCATAGACTTCATGGATTTCCTAAAGTAAAAGTATGTTGGAATTATTTTCTGCGATGTCAAAGGATGAATGATGTCATTAATGGCATATCATGGCATTACAATACACATAGCATTAAAAATGGGTGCACATGAAAAAGTAAAAAGTGAAATGGTGGTTTCAAACCCATGGGTTTGGGGTATTTTCCCGTGGTTTGTGGTATTTTCCCATGGTATTTGGGGTATTTTCCCATGGTATTGGCAATCAATTATTTAAATAAGGGACATGTCCCTTCATGAAGGGTTATGGAAAAGTATAAAAATATAAAGAATTGAGAGAAAGTATGAGTGTGAAAAATGGATTAGCAAAGATTGAATTGCAAAATTAGTTTCGGACAGGACATTTTAGGCGTTGGAATTTGGAGGAGATATCTTGGTGTACATGTGGTACAAATGTTATATGTTGGTTTTCTATACGTTTGGAGATATGCCCTGTGGAATTTAAGGTTCTTGAATGCTCCTGAAATCAGTTTCAAACAGGTCAGCTTGGAACTTTAACTATAACTTATTTTTTGGGATTTTTCAGACCTTGAAACCTTGTAGAGATAGAGGAGAGATATTTTTGTACATGTGGTACAAATTTTAGATGATTTTTCACTATACTTTCAAACATATTCCCTATAGAAGTTAGGGTTCCTAAATTTTCCTGAAATCAGTTTCAAACAGGTCAGCTTGGCACTTTCTCTATAAATTATTCTTTGGGATGTTTTAGACCATGAAAAATTGTATAGACAGAGGAGAGATTAGTGTACATGTGGTAAAAATTTAAAATTCTAGTTTGATATACTCTCAGAGAGATTCCCTGTGAAAATTAGAGTTCTTGAATGCTCCTAAAATCAATTTCAAATAGGTCATCTTGGCATTTTCACTATAACTTCTTTTCTAGGACTCTTCAGANATATTTGGTTCTTAACATATGGTATCAGAGCTCAAGGTCTTGGGGTTTCGCTGCTACATCTGAGACACCTTGGAATTTTCGCTATAACTTGTTTTCTACAAAATTTCAGAAGGAATGGTTTGGAGGATATTTAGTAGACAGATCAAGGTACATTGGGTTAAAATTTCATCTGTTGATGCCTTTAGAATTTCGGAGATACAGCCTGTGAAAGATAAGGTTATGGAATCATCTTGAACTGAGTCATTACGGAATTTTCACTATAAAACATTTTCTATAATGTTTCATACCTTGGAATCCAAAGGATAATCACAGAAATTAGTAAGGTATCTGTGGTAAAAAATTAAGCTTCTGGGTCGTCCTACATTTGTATATATACCCTATGGAAGATAGGGTATCTGACTAGTCTCAAGAAGGTGTTCTAGGTAAAACAATCATAACTTCTTCCTAGAGTATCCAAATTAAGTGAGACTGGTTTCATTGGATAGTGAACAGTCTGTAGTATTTCTAGTATGAGTTTTAGAATTTTATATCAATTATTTTGTGCGGGGAACGCTATACAAGTGACATCTCCCAGAAAGGCCAAAAACTAGCAAGTTGTGGGGAAGTTACCATAAATTCCACTTGGAACATCCAATTTTGATCAGACCTGTGGCATTGCAGAGAAGAAATATCAGAGAACTACAAAAAATAAATTTTCATACCCAGAAGGGCCGAAACTTTGGAGATACAGGAAAATAAATATTGTCTAGCAAAACCACATCAAAATCAAGGTTCAAAAGTGATACTTGGCCAACATGCCACCCAAAAAGGGAAATTCTACACCAAATAAGCCTCCAGATAATCCTACATGGACTCTTGATGAAGGTGAAGAAATGTGTAGGGACATAAATGATTTACAAAAGAAGACAGTAACAAAAGATGAACTACAAGAGATGATGGAAGGTTTAAAAGGGGAGATCATGGAAGGATTGAAAAATTTCATAATAGAGAGGACACCTAAAAGTGAAAATGTATCCCATGAAATTCATGATGAGGACACAAGGAAGGTGAATAAAGAATGGAGAAATTCCAACTTTGGGTTGAAGACCAACGACATTCCTAAGATTGATATGAGGAAGTTTGATGGCAAGGACCCAATCACATGGATACTTCAATGGAGCAATTCTTTGATCTACATAATGTGCCACATACACAAAAGGTATGAATCGCTTCTTTATATTTAGAACCCAATCAATTTGTATGGTATCGATGGCTTTGTTCTTGGAAATCACTCTTCACTTGGACAATTTTCATGGAAGAAATGATAGCACACTATGAGGATATAAGGAGCAATGCCTTCTTTAGCTAATTGATAAATCTCAAGCAAAAGGGTTCAGTTACAGAGCACACTGAGAACTTCCAAAGATTGAATATAAAGGTAACA
>JZKD02S0735271.1:0-14967 GCA_000966675.3 Picea glauca | reverse complement strand
TAGGATGCTCTCGGCTTAAGAGAATTTAAACTGTGTAATTTTCTTCCTAACTAATTCAGAATTAATTTTAGTAATGCTCTGATACAGTTACTTGTTTTCTCCTTCTTCTTACACTCTACATAAATACAATTTATAACTTAGATTCATTGCCTCATTTAGCCTTTATCCTCTAGAGAGTTCTATCGGTCGGTCATTGTTTTCATTCAATTTCATAATTTCGACTCCATAGCCCTAAGTGTCCCTCCCCTTCCTTTCCACCAACTTTATAAAAAAACCCCAAAACAAACTAAATCTAGCCATTGATTTCCAAAGAAATGGCAAGTGAGACGAGAGAGCCCTTTTTGAGTTGAGTAGGCTATTTCCTAGCTCTAAAGTTGGTTGAAACATTTACCTCTATCGTTTTTCTATCAGTCAGACAAAATTTACAGAGTGATAACATTATGGCGCCGTTGTCGGGGACCGAAAGATAAATCTTCCCTGGGAAAAGAACAACTTAAAGCTTTAGTTTTGATTCCTGAGGGTGACAGTGAATCAAATACCTTATTGGATGAGATTATTTTTTCCTTGGCGACTCCATTACCAAGAGACCAGTTGCACCAAGACGTTTGAGCTAGAAATCTTGGCTCCTAAGAGAATTCACACCATGAGAAACCCAGACCCAAAAGCTGCAATCCTTGTGTCTGATCTTGAAAAGATTGTACACAAAAGAAAAGAAAGGAAAATAAACCCAGTGTCGGTCTAACTGCTCTCTTTTACTGCCTGAGTTATTGACCCAGGTTTCATGTCTTTCGGGTTTCCAACAAAGCCTCTAAAACTATTGACCCTCCTGGTAAACTAGAAGGCAACACAATACACATAATGCACTGTGCAGTCTCACTCGGGATAGATTTAAATGGGTGGCTATAAGACTCAGGTGTTTACAGCCTAGGATTGAGTATGAGATAGGGGTTTATTAACCAGAGCCATGCATTATGAACTATGAATGTAATATAATTATTCCTCATGGGTGCATATTTCCATTTCATAGTTATTTCCCGAAAAGCATAATCGTATTCCATACAATATATCAACTCGTTTATTAAGCATAACAATGAACTACTGAAATAAATTAAAGAGATGCATGCATTCATAAAATTACACAGATGTTATTGTGGTTCACCCCCTCTTGGGCTACGTCCACAAATATTTTGCTCTTGGCTCTTTTATTATGATAGTTTTGCATCTCCAGCGCCACGCGCTTACAATTCTCCTCAAGAATGGGTCAGATCTATATGAGGCGAACTAGATCGCACCAGGCTCTACATCCTATGATCTAATCCTCAGATATTCCTCCTCTCCTCTGTTCTTATCTCAACAGATTACAAAATTGGTCCATGAACATATTACATAACGCATCAACTCTTATCTAGCTATGATAGAGTATTACAAAAGATGAACTAATGCAAACACGAATCAACTTCTCTAAGATATATGCGTATCTATCTCCAACCACTCTCTGATACATGTGTATCTATATTTATATCTATCAAGCTATTCATCCATTTACAATTCATTACCAAAACCCTAACCCTACCGACGTTAGGTATTCCTCCCATGTGCGTGTTGTTCTTCCTCCAGCTGCCGCTTTCCTTGTGCACGTTGTCTTGCATGTGCGTGTGTTGTTCTTTCTCTAGTCGTTACTTCTGTTTATGCACACTTTAATTCCCACGATCCTCCTTCTTTCCACTTCGGCCTGGTGCCAACACCCAGTTTTGTGTTTAGACCGATATCTATCTTTTCCCAAAGATGGAGTAACAAGCATTGAAGACCTTGAGTTTTATGTAAAATTTGAACAAACTCTGTTCAAAACTAAATCTAAATCTTGTTTGAATGAGGTCATATTTGACGAAAAGAGATTCCAAGATTTGATTTTAGCTGTATCCATGAAGCCTATAGTGATTCATACTCATAACCAACAACCACTTCAACCCCTCATAGCAGCCATGGCAGCTAGATTTTCTCCTCTTGTACTTCCTTCTCAGCTACATGATTTACCTCGGGAGTATAACAGCATGAGGAGGTCACCTAACGAAACAGTGCAGGATTCTTCAGCCAGATTTGTAAAGGTTTATAATCTGATTCCTACTGAGGTAACCCCCCCCAAAGCTGCTCAACTCATATATTCTTATTCTTTTGAAAGTGATTTTTCTTTTTTTATTGAGGGAACGAAGATCTACTTCATTAGATGATATGATGACTAATTCCAGAGAAGTTGAGGTAAATCTAATGGCTTCAATAAATATCAAATCTGACTCTGACAGGGACATGAACAGAGCTCAAGATAAGGCACAACCTTCAACCTCACAAACATCATAAGAAAGGTTTGAAACGATGATGAAAATCATGGAGAAAAATGATGGAGAGAATGGTCTTAGACAATAAGCCTAACACCAGAGAATAGGATGATTGTCCACCTAGAAATTAGAGAAGACCAGCAATCCCACAAATTAGACAAAGAAATCAAGGAAATAAGCGGAATCAGGGAAATCAGGGAGATTAGAGAAATTAGGGAAATCAGGGGAATCAGGGAAATTAGGGGGACCAGCAAATAAGGCCTCCTTTTCAAAATAATTATGTGAATGATAATTATGATGGATATTTTGAGGACAACATGAATTGTTGTGATGATAAAGAAACATAGGTGTTTTTTACCAAAGAAGAACATGACCAGTTCATGGATGCAAATGAGATCTTCATGCAAGATGAGGAGGGAAGGTTATCAGTAGAAAGGGAATATTATCAAACAGGATTGCATAATGCCATCATGCAATTCCAGAGGCAATATAACCTTTGAAATTAGAAAGTACCTGCAAACCCCACAAAGGGAAATCCTCCAAAGGGAAACCCCACCAAAGAAGCTCATAATAACATACCTTCTTTAAGTCAGTCCAAAAAGGATTTTGTTGCAAAAGATATTGTGGACAAAGGAAAGAATAAAGAAGAGCCCCAAAAGAAAATACTAGAAACAAGGAAAGAGATAGTCAGCAAGGAGGTAGAGAAGACCTCCTCTTACTTTAATTTTGAAAGTGAAATGGACAATATTAAAATATTTGTACCCTTCAACGAGTTGATAAAGAACATTGAATACAGAAATCAGATCATCAAGATGCTCAATATGGAACAAACTTATGATACTTTGAACATACAAGATGATCATCTTGCCATATTGTTTGTCCCTCGTGTGGAGGGAAGTGGTGATACCGATGAAGTTCCACCTTTCTATGTTAGTTTGAAGACTCATGAAATGACTCTGCACAATGCTATGTTGGATTATGGAGCATCTCACAACCTGATTCACAAGGTGTTCATGGACTAATTGGGCCTGGACATCACAAAGCCTTACAAAGATTTTTTCTCCTTTGACTCAAGAAAGGTGAAATGCCTAAGCCTAATCAAAGATCTGGTTGTTTATTTGTCTCAAATTCCAACAAATAACATGGTGACGGATGTAGTGGTGGTTGATATTCCTCCCAAATTTGGCATGCTGCTATCTAGGTCATGGGCTGCAAAATTGAAGGGAACTCTCCAGATGGACATGTCATACACCACCATCCCTGTTTTTGGTCAAGACAGGAGGTTGTATAGAGATTTTTTTCTCAAATACATGGTCAGCAACAAGTCATAACCGAACAATCATCCCATCTGTGTTGTGGAAACTGATTCGGGGTATTCTATATTATTCAATGATCTTTGTTTTGAAGAAAAAGGGCCAGAGATTGGCATGGATGGAAAAGATAGATCTAATTAGCAGATTGAGAAGTTTTCAGAGAAGCAGGACAATGCAGAAGATGATATGTGGAGCATGAGTTTTTATGGCACTGTCAGCAAAGAGGAGGAAGGAGCGGTTGTGTGGATTAACCCCCCCATGTTGGCTACCAAATTGTGCTCTTATAAGCTGGCTTTTGATTGCACAAACAATATGGATGAATACGAGGCATTGGTATTAATATTGAAATCCTTAAAATAAATGGGTTCTAAGAAGATAGTTGTTCATGGGGATTCTGAGTTGATCATAAATTAGGTGAAGGGAATATATCAAGCCAAACACCCCAAATTAAGAGCATATAGGAATACAGTGCTTGACATGCTTGAATAATTTTCAGAATATAGCCTCTCCATGATTCCAAGGGGTCAAAATCAGATAGCTTATTACCTTGCTAGTTCAGCTTTAGTTTTTTAAATTTCAGTCCTTCCTAGCAGAGGATATGAGGTTGAGATCAAGCACATACCAAAATTTCCTGATAATATTAAGTACTGGCAGGTTTTTGAAGATGATAAACAAATAGAAAGTTTTCTCAAACTGGAAAATGGATTTGAAAATTTGAACATTGACGAAGAATATTGTGATGAATAGGTAGATACAACTTCTTTCACAAAGGATGGGTACTTCGACAATCAGATTGCAGGTAGAGATATAGGTTCAACTGAAAAGTAACATCATTCCCAAGGGTCGGGTCCCATTGGAGAAACTCTTTGATAATAATGATGTGGCCAGGAGTCCAAAAATTACAGTGAATGAAGGGGATGTTGAATATTGCAATATTGGGACCTAGGAGGATCCCAAGATCATTAAGTTGTCCAGAACACTGAGCCATGAATTCAAGGAGAAATATATCAATTTAATGAAAGAAGTACCTGATGTCTTTGCTTGGAGCTATGAATATTTGAAAGTTTATGACACCAGTATAATCCAACATGTGATCCCAATCAAGGAAGGTCACAAACCTTTCAAACATAAATTAAGAAGGATAAAGCCTTTGTTCCTGCCCTTGATTGAGAAGGAGATAAAGAAGTTGTTTGATGCAAATATCATAGTATCCCTAAGGTTTTCTAAGTGGGTGGAAAATTCGGTGCCAGTCAGAAAAAAGAGTGGGGAAATCAGGTTGTGTGTGGATTTCAGAAATATGAATAGGGTGTCTCTAGAGGACAACTACCCACTGCCTAAGATGGATCACATTTTACAGAAAGTGGCAGGTTCTCAAAAAATGTCAATGTTGGATGGTTTCTCTAGATACAATCAGATTATGGTGCACCCTGATGATCAGAAAAATACAGCGTTCACAACACCATGGGCCACACTCATGTATGCTAAGATGCCTTTTTAGCTCATGAATGCAGGGGAAACATTTCAAAGAGCTATGGACATATATTTTGTTGATGAAAAAGACAAATTCATTGTTATCTACCTAGATGATATCATTGTGTATTCTGTTTCGGATGAATAACACCTCAAGCATCTAAGAAGGGAATTTCAAAAGTATAGAAAGTTCGGTATCTTTTTGAACCCCCAAGAAATCAAATTTTGCCATGGAATAAGGAAATATGTTGGGCCACATTATTTCAAAGGAAGGGATAAATATATATCCTAGAAGAGTTGAGGGAATCTTGAAAATTGGCATACCTAGAAGTAAAAAAGAGGTGCAATCTTTCCTGGGAAAGGTGAATTTTCTGAGAAGGTTTATCCCTAACCTGGATGAAATCATAAAGTACATTAATAGCATGCTCAAGAAAGGAAATGAAATAAAATGGACCCCTGAAGCCAGAAAATCCTTCAAGGATATTAAGGTGGCATTGACCAAGGCTCCAGTACTGTCCAGTCCTAATTTTGAAAAGGATTTCATATTGTTCTCTTTTTCTTAAGAGCACACAATTGCTGGTGTTTTGCTATAGAAGGATGATAATAATTTTGAGAATACCATAGCATATTACAACAGGACATTGAGGGATTCCCCCTTGAAATATGATATCATGGAAAAGAAGGCATATGCACTAGCCAAGGCCTTAAAAGAGTTCAGAGTTTACATCTTCCATTCCCATACTATTGCTTATGTGCCCAATAGCTCTATGAAATACATATTAACACAGCTTGATCTTAAAGGAAAAAGGGGCGAATGGATAGTTGTGTTGTTAGAATATGACCTTGAGATCAAACCTACAAAGTTGATCAAGGGACAAGGGCTTGCAAAGATGATGGAACAGACCAATTGTGAACTCTTGGGAATAAATTTCATGGTTGACTTGTCAACAAGTGCATAGGAAGAGAGAGCTCCTCGGATATCCCAAAAATTCCTTGACTCCCCATGGTATGCAGATATCATTTATGTGTTGGGAAATTTGTAGGCTCCTCTTGAATTGAGTAAAATGAAGGCCAAATTTTTAAAACTGAAAGAAACAATTTTTTTTATAGTAAATCAATCTTTATATTGGAAGGATCTAGGGGAAATTTTATTGAGTTATTTGTTGGAATAAGAAGCAGAGAATACCATCAGAGAGTTCCATAAGGGTGATTGTGGAGGTCAATATTATTGGAAAGCCACTATGCATAAGATTTTGAGGGTTGGGTTCTATTGGCCCAACATTTTTTCTTATGTCTATAAAGAGGTTTCTATATGTCATGAATGCCAATTTTTTTATGGGAAAAGAAAATTACAACCTATTCCTTTGAAACCCATCTCTATCGAAGCACCTTTTAGATAGTGGGGACTTGATTTTATAGGAGAAATACATCCACAATACTCATCTCAACACAAGCAGATTCTAACAGCAACAGATTACTTTACTAAGTGGATTGAGGCAGTTCCCACTAGGCAGGCAACATATGTTGTTATCATCCAGTTTTTGGAAGACAATATTTTGTCCAGGTTCGGATGTCCAATCAAAATCATCACAGACAATGCAGCAAAATTTAAGTCCAAAAGGAAAGAGAAGTTTTGTAGTGACTACAACATAACTCTTGTCCACTCCACTTCTTATTACCCTCAAGGAAATGGCTTGGCTGAGTCATCAAACAAGAGCTTGACCATAATTATAAAAATGTTGTTGCAAGATAACAAAAAGGCTTGGAACAAGAAGCTCATCCATGCACTATGGGATTATAGAATCATCCCAAAGATCTTTATCGCCACCTCACCTTTTCAGATTATTTATGGCATAGAGGATATTTTTCCTACTACATTGGGGTTTCCAGTGACGAGGTTGTTACAAGAACAGGATGCAGAAACATATGCCACTCGAAGAAGAAAGGATGAATTAATCAGTTTCCAACCAACTAGGGAAAAGGCCTTCAACAATGCTAAGTTGCACCAACACAAGATCAAAAAATATTTTGACAAGCATACCAAGGAGGATGAACTCAAACCAGGAGACTTGGTATTAATATGGGATGCCATAAATGAAGATAAGAGAAAGCATGGGAAATTTGACCACCTATGGTTGGGATCGTTCAAGATTGTAGCATACCATGGAAATAATGCCTATCTGATGGAGGAAAGTAATGGAGACATCGTTGGAGGAGGGCCTATGAATGGAAAGTTCCTCAAGCATTATATCATTTAAAAAATCCTCACCCCTTCCATTCATTGTACATAATCAATTTTTTTTTGCATGAAATAATTGAAATAAAAGCAGCATAATTGAAGCTCGAGGTGAAGGCCCTGAGTTATGCTGAGTAGATTTTGAATTTTATGAATAAAGGTTTCTAGATTTAGATTGCAAGAATAAATCACAACCCAATGGGTAGGCACTTGGTATATCATTCTTTGCTACCTCGCAGTGAGGATAGCATCCCCAGTTGGAGCCCATGTTATCACTATAACAATTTTATTATGGAATCCAAGTTTCGGGACTTAGCAAGAGGATAAACCGGTATAGAGGCATGATAAAATGGAGGATGGGTCCATATCCAGTGGAAGGAGGATAATTCTAGCGGAAGTGCAGAGTTGATGGGACCTATCGGGCCACAGATCGCAAGCGCCGAAGATCAACGATCGGGGATCATTTCGGGCTAACAACTAGCGCGGAGGTTAATTCTTGAAAGCGGTCCCAAAAGAATACCATGGTTTTGGCTTGGGACCACATGGTGCCACCGGATACATTTCGGGCTGAAAATAAGTCTATCCCAAACCAATTTGACTTGCCCCCGAAATCGGGTGTGAATAAAGGAGTGGGCCCTTGTCATTATTCTATGTTTTTTCAAATCGTTGGAACATTGAAAGTTGGCGTGACCATTCCCTTCAAATTGAAGCTCAATAGTGAACCAAAATCATGCATATTCCACTCATTCATAGGTATTTTTCATCATCGCCATGGATCCTACCGTTTTTTCTGTAACAGAGAAAGATGCCTTGCCAAACAAAAAATCCTTAATTGACAAAGACTCTGATGTGTTCGACACTGAAATAACTGTCTCACCCGTCTCCGTGTCCAGAGCCAATTTTTCAGATAATGTAGGGAGACAGATACCCTTTCTCAAAGCGGTCCAGGCCTCCATAGTCCCTTACGTCGTTGAGGTCGCATTCCCTTTCCCGGAATTAATAGGTTGGTGCGCAGAACAATACTCACAGGAAGAGAAGGTCATTTTAAATAAATTAGGGTCGGAGGTCTTGTGTAGAGTAGATAGCTCATCCATTTGATATGCCCTCAGCATACCAAAGTTCCCCTCTACAACGTATGAACCCTTTGAGGAAGAAAAGATAGTTACGATTTATAGGGAATGTCCCCCCGAGGTCAAAAACCTATTTTTGCAGACAATTGTCTCACCCGAGCATTATTCTGAGAGTATGTCCTTGCCAATGAATGTAAATGTCATGGTTATTGAAATCCAATGGGATTGTTCCATACTCAGTCAAATTTTAGGTTTATATAATGACAAATATGTTGTTGAGGTCATGTTAGGTTTTATGTTAATGTTTTTCCAGTCAGAGTCCAGTCATTCAGTCCGTATTAGTTTTTAAGGATTCATATCTAATAATGTACACAAACATCTAGTGAATTTCCAATCACTAAGGCACTTCAGGTATTACACATACTTGTTGAAGATGGTCCTGGAGAAAAACAAGATAGAGTTTCCTGAAGCAACATTCATCTCAACTGAATTCAAAAGAATCACAATGCTCATTTTCATAAATAAAATCATGTCTAGAGTTTACAGCTTGATCTTCAACACCAGCCTGCCAAGAGTCCTGGAGGACATGAAAATTTATTTGCATCCAAATCCAGAAAACAGAGTGGGATATTGGGTGTTGTTCATGCATTCTATAGTAATTTGGGTATATTATTTTCAAGAGGAACCTTACCTTCTTCCTATTTTTCTGACACCCAAAGTATTTTCCCTGGAGTTCATCAGGCAAAGAATCATCTCAGAGACAAAACATTTCCTGAAACTGCACAAGGCATCAAACCTCAAATTCCCTTTCATCATAAGACCATTTGTTGTAAAAACCAGATCATGCTTATCTCAGATCCAGAAAAAACTCAGGGAGTTTGGGTTTGCACAACTACAAGGGAGAAGATATGATCCACATCAGGTCATATCTAAAAGAATATTGATGAACAAACAAGCCCCTTATGAACATGAGTATGTTGAAGGTTTTGACAAATTAGCAAATTTAGAAACCTATGTTGATATGGAAGCCATCTTGTAGCCTTCTCAAACACAACAAGTAGGGCCAACCCTACAGCAGACTCAGACACAATAGACCTCTTAAAATATGATACTCCAAGTTTCCAAAGTAATTGTCTACACCAAGAGAAGCAGTTCAGAGGCCCTAGGCACCAGCAGTCAGCAAATTTCTCCCAAGAAGATAAAGATCACACAATCTCCACAGATAGTAGATCTGGAGGAAGAAGAGCTTAAGGAGAAAGTAAGTATGGATATGGTGGAGAATGGAAACTATAAGGAAGAAGCTGGTAAAATAAGTATTCCCCAAAGTGAAAGCAACTCAAGATATTTCAGCAGCAAAAAACACTTTTTTGATAAAAACACCGTGAGAAGACTTTCAATCTAAAGAAGATTTAGCAAAGCAATATGTTGTGAAAGGAAGCTTGGCCATGAGTGAAATAAGAGATTTGATACCTGAGGTAGAAAGGATTTCTCAGCATAAGTCTTCTTTGTTCTCAGTCAGGGATATAGAGAAGAAGACACTCAACATAGTAGTTGCGGATGAGGATAAAGTGTCTGAGGTTAAGATGCATTATGAAAACATCAGTGCCCCAGACAAGGTGAAATTCCATAGAAACACCAGTGACATGTTTTATTCAGACTAAGTGGGTTTGAGCTTGAATATTTCAAGGTTGAAAAATCATGCACTTAAGTTGCAGGGACAATTGAGACAAGAGAAAGCATCCAGCAGAGCTTAGCAGACTCAAGTCAAGAGATTAGAATCTGAAGGCCCTTAGGGAGTGAAAACTTCCTTAGAAGATAAATACAAGCTGATTCAAAGCTTGAAGAAAAAACTAAAGATGTTTTCCACCGAGCATCCACAAATAATAGAGTTGGTTTCTCTGGAACAAGAGAAAGAGGCATTTCAACAAGAAGCATTGAATTACAAGGCCAAAGTATTGCAGTCGGAGAAAGAAAAGGTAAATTGGTCACAAGGACAGACAAAAGTATCAAACATGGTTGTATTTGTACCTTGCACTACATAAACTGGGCCAAGAGCTGAAGGACTTGTCCATTCTATGTCACAAGTTATCCTGAAGGGAGGATAAATAAATATCCTTAAGGGAGATATCAAAAATATGTAACAAGAAAATGAGAATAAAGGATGCGAAGATGGCCCTGTTCCAGAAACATAATCAAGCTTTGTAGAAAAGAGTAGACAAGTTGAAGACAAGGTTGAAAGAAAAAGGACTATTGTAGGGAGCCAAACATGTCATCTGGGATTCCATTGTTTTTTAAGCTGCCAAGTTCAGGGTGTACCTAAATTTCATAAACGACAAAGATAGCATGGCCATAACAGCCAGGAGTAGGTGCATTGTTGTGAATGAGACAATGGCGAAAAAACCCTCAGAGTGGGCACATAATGTTATAAATATGTTGAATTCCATCCCCACTTTTGAACTTCAGTCCATTAGGGTAAAATACGGGACTACATTGATCATTTGGGCCAGGAGGATCATTGCCAAGCATAACCTGCTTAAATCAGTCCAGACCAAGGCCATGCAAATGGAGTAGGGTATACAGGAATTCAAAGATCTGTTTGAAGAGTTGTTCATCAAATGCCTCCCACCATTTTGAGATGGCAAAGGAAAATTGTATGATCAGGAGGAATACAATTCTCTCCTCGCCCAATGCAGAATGGATCACTCCAAGTTTGAAATCCTGGAGGAAAACTTGAAAGGGACAAACCTGGTAGAGTATTTGACCACAAATTTTGAGATCTTGAATAAGTTCAAGACAGTGAAGATTAGACTTCCAACCATGACTTATGTCTCTTTCATTGACCTGGAGATCATGATCAAGGAAATGATGGACTACGAGATCCCTTTTGACTTGCAGTGGAAGGAGATAGTGCGTCTAGGAAAGACAAAATGTAGTTTTCCAGAAACCAACAAATAGCCTCCAAGTGTCACCAAATTGGAAAGTTCGACAGAGGAACAAAGAAATACAGATGGCGAGGACAGAAGTCAAGCAGTCAGAGAAATCAATCGTTATTTTATGAAACATTTTTTTATTAATCATTCTAAATTGGTTCATATACCGAGACTGTCAGTTGAAATTATTGTAGTCATTTTTAGAAGCTGAAATGTTTCAGTTCATCTATTGTAATCAGTTTCTAATTGAAAGGAACTTGAATTGTATAAATACAAGTAGTTTTGAATGTATTAATGTTGGCATAAGTCCAAGGGCACCTTTTAGTTTTTTTCTGAACTGAATTGTAAATTTCTGGAGCTGAATTGAATACATATGAAAAAGCTTTTGAAGTCTCTATAAAAATATTCTAATGGTGGTGATATGAGTTTTGTCTCCTCTCATTGTATGTATTTCCTATATTCTTTAATTCCATTTGCATTTTATTCTGTTTAAATTGGATAGTTAAAATCTCAGAATTCATCTCATGATGCTCTCGGCTTAAGCGATTTAAACTATGTAATTTTCTTCCTAACTAATTCAGAATTCATTTCAGTAATGCTCTGATACAATTACTTATTTTCTCTTTCTTCTTACACTCTGCATAAATACAATTTATAACTCAGATTCAGTGCCTCATTTATCCTTTATCCTCTGGAGAGTTCTTTCAGTCGGTCATTGTTTTCATTCACTTTTAGAATTTCGACTCCATATCCCTAAGTGTCCCTCCCATTCCTTGCCAATAACTTTATAAAAACCCCCCAAAATAAAATAAATCTAGCCATTGATTTCCAAAGAAATATCAAGTGACACGAGAGAGCCCTCTCTAAGCTGGGCAGGTTAGTGCCTAGCTCTAACGTTGGTTGAAATAGTTACCTCTATCGTTTTTCTATCAACTAGACAAAATTTAGAGAGTGCTAACACAGTGGAGTCGCCAGATGATCCCTTTAGGATCACCAAAGGAAGATGAGGGAATTACCCTCAGTGGAGTCACCAAGTAATCTTATAAAATAAGGGCTTCGAGAAACGATTACCAAAGATATGTCATTGAGGAAAACTGACTCGATTATCCCCATAAACGATGCCAAAATGTTATCGCATAATTTGTACTTGTCCATAGCCCAAGACAAGTAGGGGAAATTGGTGTAACTACATGATAACCTGTCAGTTTCACCTTAATAATAAATCTACACATTTTAGGGATAGGTAGGTTTTATCCCAAGGGGGCATCCCTGGTAACCTAAAGGGTTGAAAATCTAAGGTTATGGTCAAGTTTATCCCCCCTCTCACTGGTTACCAAAATTGCAAGGTCTACATCTAAGAGATTGAGGCAAATGAAGAGTATCTTTTGTACCTGATTGGAACAAGAACAATAGAGCATATATATGGCAATTCCAAGTACCAAAATGATAATAAAGCTTCAAAATATGAAAAACGAATGTAAATATAATCTAGCTAATACAAAATTGTAACAAGTTACAATTGTTATAACAATGGTAAACGTTTATAACAACCACAATAAATACACTTCATAATTGCTTGAAATCACAATGAAAACTTAGCATTTATTGAGTAGATTGATTAGCAATTGTTACAAGCGAATCCTGGTAAGTTTAGCTAGCAATTAAAGTTAATTATGCAACCAATTAGTAGTAGTTAAGGTGGTTGTAGGAGTATTTTGCAAAAACATCCACTAAGTTAGTGTTTTAAGATAAGTTAGGGTTAGGAGATGTTAGTATAAGCTTCAAAGAATAGATTTTGAGAGTTGGCTTGATCACATTCATTCATAAGAGCATAGAAATCAATGCCTCTTGGGATTATGGAGTCAATTACAACAACAAATTGTCTTGGAGAAAAATGACAAATGATAATATTGGTCAAAGGACAAAGAGATAAATGTTAGAAGTGTTGGCACTTCAAGGCCTCTAGCATTCAAGTCTTAAATATGGATTCCACTAGAGCATAAGCACTTTTAGACCCTAGCATAACTCTTTCTCCTTGAACTATTGAAATACATATTTGCAACAAGACTCTAAAATAGGGCTCCTAAAGTGCTAGAAGTTTAGGGCTTTAGGAGCCTAGTTTAGATAAGGATTCCTTGACAATCAAAGGTTGGAAAGGTCTTGAGAGAGAAAAAAACACATTATGTTTTTCTTCTAGAATTTTAAGCAAGCAATTTTACAATATTCAATATGAAACAAGTAAATATAACCACAAGCATTCAAGACATGAAACAAGTTGCATAATTTACTTACTTTCACCAAGAATAATAAAGAATTAAACATTTTACCACCAAAAAATAACCAAAAACACCTCTAGCATGCTCCTCCAATCCTAGAGCATTAATCCAAGAGACCATAAACTCCAAAGATAGCACAAATTTCAGCCAATATGCCCTAGAGGGAGAAATTTTCAAATCTCCCTCTTGTGAGGGTGAGTTATGTGAAAAATTATTTAGGATAGCCATATTTATATGGAAAATCATAGCCTTATTAACCAAAAATTGTGTATTTTCACAAAGCTGAGCCTACTTCTTAATTTTCTCATTAAAATCAAAATAAATTCAATTTTTACAAAGAATAACACTAAAAGGGTGATGTCATCCCTTCTAGGGTGATGTTAGGCTCCAAGAATGTGACGTTGAGGTTTCTTAATGGAATGTTGGGCCTCCAAAGTCCATAACCATGCCACATGTGCCAAAACGTTGTTCCATAACCTCCTTCCATATTATCAAAACCTAGCCTTCTTCATGGTGACGTCATAGGCTAGGTATGTGACATCCAAGAATCCAAATCCTAGCGTCCAGGTGGGAGAAGGTGGGAGCCCTCCATTTAGGAATATTATAGTGCCTCTAAAGGCAATGAATTCATGTGCAATAGTGATCACCAGCTTTCCCCAAACATGGGGTATCTTCATCCATCCTTGGGCTCCAAAGCCCCATGAAGGTCTGAACAAGTCATCTCCTCATGAATACATGTCCATTGGGAAAGGTCTTGCAAAGAAAAAAAGGCACGCCTTCCAAGGGTCCATAAGTCACATGAATCATGTTAAGTAATCCACATCTAATAATCAAACATATCGAACATGTACATCAAACCCCCCTTTTCAAACTAAACAAATGCTCAAAGATGTTATACAATTTTTCAAATTTAGGTGTGGGAGGGGTATCAAGGCATCCTATTGGATTATTCAATCCTCAAGTAAGGGGTATTTTCCAAGAGAAACTCATCTAAGTCATGTATGAGTGTGAGGTGGAGTGGGAAAAACCTAATTTGGGCATGGGTTTCATGACATACAAGGGTTTGTATTGTCTCATTTATGGGTGTCTTTGTAGAGGGTGTGTTGCACCTTCATTTTTAATGCATCCTTTTTCCAAACCCATTTGTTGCAATTAATTAATTAAATTCCAACACAATCGAGTACTCTAATTGGGTAACATAAGACTTTAAGAAGTACCACAATATCACTTGAAGCTAGAGGTACACAGAATGTCATGTGGGTAAAGCAAAGGGTATACTACACTCATGTAGATCCATGAACAAGTGGGACATTTATATATGTGGGTTTTGCTTTTGTAG
>JZKD02S0735249.1:0-14967 GCA_000966675.3 Picea glauca | reverse complement strand
GGAGTGTTTCCCCCCATATGGCTCTTCAGATCTATTTTCAGTATGAGCTGGAGTGTATGGAGCTCCGAATTTTCAACTGGTGTGAAGGGGTTCTCAAAAGTATGAAAAAACAACTGACCAGGTGCAGAAGTGGTGAACTGAAACAGTTTGGAAATGGGTCGATTTTGGTATCCTTCTTCCTAGAGAGGCTCCCAGTTTGCGCTTACAGGTAGAATGGGGTATACCTACCCCAAAGGATCCGAGAATGAAGAGGTGGGTCGACCTCATGGCACGACATGCATCTGCTCCCATCGTTAGATATAATGATGTATTCTTCGGCTGGTTGAGAAATTAGATACTTATGGTCGACGATTATGCATATGTTGGGCTAGAATTCCATGGAGATCCAAACCTAGCTCTTCCTGAGGGTTCCCAATGGGGGTACATAGGTAAGAAGGAAATTTTTCTTATATGATGTTTTTGTGATTTTTAATAATATAAAATGTTTTTTATGTCGTTTATCTGATGACTAACCAAACGCTCTTTGATGATGCAGATGTGGGACCTTATCGTCCTCCTGGTTCATCCCCTATCTAGAGGGGAGGGGAGAGAGGTGACGTAGCAATAATTGTTGATGCTGACTTCGAGACCCTAGAGAAAAATCTAGAGGGACTCACGATGAACATCCCAGATGCCTCTATCGATGATATCCCGAGGCATTACCAGCGCCACACAGTGGGTGTGCCTGCTTCCATCGATTGACTGCTTCTTAGAGTAGCACGAGCAATTGCATGTTATAGCAAGAAACATCCTTGATGCTCCATTGTATGTGAAGCCATGTGCTTCACATTTTTGATATTTTGGTCTTCGGACAAAAACACTTTTTGTAAAAAATTTATCGTTATATATATATGAGTCTTCTACCAGCTTACTTGTTGTATATACAAAGTGTGATTGGATTTTATAAATGTCTCAAATGTCTGTCTAACACGTAATTATCCAATGCATCTATTAACGTGTTTATACATCTAGGAAGGTGTTGATATTGAATGTAATCAAAATAATGTTCCAAGAGGCGAATTCGTAAATATACCCTTAACAACGTAGGACTTCGAATGGAGTAAACATTAGTCAACTATAGGACTACTAATTGTGAATCGAATCGTACAATAAGATGACATATTCCAAGTGGAACAACATCAGTCAATAATTCGATGACTGCACTGTATTACACAATATTGTTAGTTGCACGACCAAGGCAAACACCATGTAGACTAATCAATTCATCAGTAGGTGCATAGATTTCCCAAGCAGCAGATGTAAAGTTCTGAGTACTACGACTAGCACCATCAGCAAAGCCAAGGTAGGGTAGTGAAGACACCAACATATAAAAACCAAGCACAATACAAGGTAAGAAGCTAAAGGTCGAAACCAAACAACAAAAAAACACAAGAGTATTATACACTAAAATACAAGCACTCATGTGAAAATGACTTAAGCATAGTACTTCTTCAAGTAAATCCCATTTCTAGGTTCATGCAAAGGGATTCCATCCTAATCAACCAGCTCATATGCTCCCTTCTCCAACACTCATTTGACAATGTAAGGACCCCGCCACATGGGCTCGAATTTACTGGCCCCTAGAAAATCATGATCTTGACTTACAAATCATGATCTTGAATTGGAATTTGAATGCGCCAAGTCAAAGTAATATTTGTTTTTTTTCGAATTGATATGTGACCTTCCCTCTACTAAAACATAAAAATGTGGCAGAGGATTCCTTTCCTGACGAATCCCTTTTTCTGATCAGTTCTGATGACGTATGGTAAGGAGATATTATCATCTATCTCCATACTCAAACTTTTTGTCCTGGACTATCTAGTACAGATCGTCATTGTATATGGTATCAAGCCCATCCATACATCATCCTCGGTGATACCCTTTACCGTCGTGGTATTGATTCCATATTTCGACGATGTCTCACCTACGATGAAGCTAAGAAAGATTTGAATGACTTTCACTCTGGAGCATGTGGCGGTCATATGTCTGGGTACGCCACTGCCAAAAAATCTTGTGAGCCGGTTATTTTTGGCCTTCATTATTTAAGGATTGCATTACTGTCGTCCAAAAATGCCACACTTGTCAAACTTATAACAACAAGATCCGATATCACCCTGCTCCTCTCCATCATGTAGTTTCCATTGGTCCATTCACCAAATGGGGCATTGACTTCATGACATGTAACACTCACTCGGTCAGGGGGCATGGATACATCATTGTAGCTATGGATTATTTCACTAAGTGGACCGAGGCGATGCCTGCATTTGATAACACCGTGAAAACTGCAACGTTGTTCATATTCAATCATATCATCACTCGGTTTGATGTCCCTCAATCCATCGTTACTGACCACGGTAGTCATTTTCAAATTTTTATGCTATCTGACCTTACTGAAAAGTTGGGTCTTTGCCATGAAAAATCAACCCCTTATTTTGGAATTTGAACATGCAAAGTCAAAGAAATATTTGATTTTTGCTTAAATTGATATGTGACCTTCCCTCTACTAAGACATAAAATGTGGCAAAAGATTCCTTGCCTCAAGAATCCCATTTTATAATCAATTATGATGACGTATGGTATGGAGATATTATCATCTATCTCCAGACTCAAACTTTTTGGCCTGACCTATCTAGTACATATCATCGTCATATATGGTATCAAGCCCATCAATACATCATCCTCGGTGATACCCTTCACTGCCATGGTATTGATTCAATATTTTGACGATGTCTCACCTACGACGAAGTTGAGAAATCTTTGAATGACTGTCACTCCAGAGCATGTGTAGGTCATATGTTTGGGTACGCCATTTCCCAAAAGATCTTGTGAGACAGTTATTTTTTGCCTTCATTATTTAAGGATTTCATTACTGTCGTCTAGAAATGCCACGCTTTTCAAACTTATAAAAACAAGATTTGATCTCACCCTGATCCTCTCCATCTTGTAGTTTACATTGGTCCATTCACCAAATGGGGCATTGACTTCATGACATGTAACCCTCACTCATCCAGGGGGCATGGATACATCATTGTAGCTGTGGATTATTTCACTAAGTGGGTCGAGGCGATGCCTACATTTGATAACACCAGGAAAACTGCAACGTTGTTCATATTCAATCATATCATCACTCAGTTTGGTGTCCCTCAAGCCATCATTACTGACCATGGTAGTTATTTTTGGAATTTTATGTTGTCTGAAATTACTGAAATGTTGGGTCTTTTCCATGAAAACTCAACCCCCTATTACCCATAGGACAATGGCCAGGTTGAAGAAATTAACAAAGTTCTCACTACCATGCTTCGACGGATGGTATGGATTCATAAGTCAAATTGGCATACAATGTTGTTCTCAACATTATGGGCCTATCGGACATCTGTTAAGTCTTCCACGAGATTTACACATTTCTAGTTAGTTTATGGTATCGAAGCTATTTTTCCGATTGAATGTGAAATACCATCTTTGAAACTAGTCGTTGAACTTCTCCCTAACACCTCTGCTGAAGAGGAACGTCTTTTGTATTTGATGCAATTAGATGAAACCCATCATGATGTCGCCTTAGTTATTGAAACTCACAAGAAACATGTCAAATCCCAATATGAAATGCATGTCAAACCACGTGTTTTTTATGAAGGTGGTCTAGTTCTTCTTTACAAGCAATATCGTGATATTCTAGAGGCCAATAAATTCGATCCCATGTGGCGAGGGCCTTACATTGTCAAACGAGTGTTGGATAAGGGAGATTATGAGCTGGTTGATTATGATGGAATCCATTTGAGTGAAACCAGAAATGGGCTTTACTTGAAGAAGTATTATGCTTAAGTCATTTTCGCATGAGTGCTTGTATTTTATTGTATAATGCTCTTGTGATTTTTCATTCTTTGGTTTTGACCTTTAGTTGTTTACCTTGCTTTGTGCTTGGTTTTCAGATTTCAGTGTCTTCACTACCATACCTTGGCTTCATTGATGACGCTAGTTGCAATACTCAGAACATAACATCTGCTTCTTGGGAAATCTATGCACCCACATATGAATTGATTAGTCTACATGGTGTTTGCCTTGGTCGTGCAACTAACAATATTTCGGAATATAGTGTAGTCATCGAATTATTGACTGACGTTGTTTCACTTGGAATCCGTCATCTTATTGTATGACTCGATTCACAGTTAGTAGTCCTAAATTTGAGTAATGTTTACTCCATTCGAAGTCCTACGTTGTTAAGGGTATATTTATGAATTCGCCTCTTGGAACGTTATTTTGATTACATTGAATATCGACACCTTCCTAGATGTCTAAATACACTAACAGATGCATTGGCTAATTATGTGTTAGACAGAAATTTGAGACATTTATAAAATCCAATCACACTTTGTATATACAATAAGTAAGTTGGTAGAAGCATCATATATATATAACGATAAAAGTTTTATAAAAAGTGTTTTTGTTCGAATACCAAAATATCAAAAATGTGAAGCAYGGGGCTTCATATACAATGGAGCATCAATGATGCTTCTCACTATAACATGTGACTACCCATGCTACTCTACRAAGCAGTCRAGCGATGGAAGCAGAMACGCCCACTATGTGGCACTGGTAATGCCTCGGGATATCATCAATAGAGACATCTGGGATGTTCATCGTGAGTCCCTCTAGATTTTTCTCTAGGATCTCAAAGTCAACAAAAGATACWMCTTCTATGTCACCTCTCTAACCTCTCCTATGGATAGGGGATGAACTGGGAGKACGATAAGGTCCCACATATGCATCATCAAAGAGCATTTGGTTAATCATCAGATAAAAAACATAAAAAAAAAACATTTTATAGCATTAAAAATCACAAAAACATCATATAAGAAAATTTTCCTTCTTACCTATGTCCCCCCATTGGGAACCCTCAAGAAGAGCTAGGTCCAAATATCCACGAAATTCTAGCCCGACATATGCATAATCGTTGACCATGAGCATCTGAGTTCTCAACCAGTCGAAGAAGACGTCATTATATCTAACAATGGGACCGGCTTCATGTCGTGCCATGAGGTCGACCCACCTCTTCATTCTCAGATCTTGTGGGGAAGGTATAACACATTCTACCTGTAAGCACAAAACTGGGACCCTCTTTAGGATGAAGGATACCAAAATCGACCCATATCCAAATTGTTTCAGCTCACCACTCCTGCACTTGGTCAGTTGTTTTTTTATACTTTTGAGAAACCCTTCACACCAGTTGAAAACTTGGAGCTCCATACACTCCAGTGCATACTAAAAATAGCTCTGAAGAGCCATATGGAGAGAAGTAGTCCCTGCCATGTGTGTGATGGTATATAGGATGGTACGTAGAGGCAAGTCTTAGACATCTATTATAGTGACTTTACCGCTATGCTTCTGATTACTGCGACTAGCGCCATCAGCGAAGCCAAGGTAGGGTAGTGAAGACACCGACATCTAAAAACCAAGCACAATGCAAAGTAAGAAGCTACAGATCGAAACCAAACAATGAAAAAGAACAAGAGTATTATACACTAAAATACAAGCATTCATGTGAAAATGACTTAAGCATAGTACTTCTTCAAGTAAATCCCATTTCTGAGTTCACTCAAAGGGATTCCATCATAATCAACCAGCTCATAATCTCCCTTATCCAACACTCGTTTGACAATGTAAGGCCCCCTCTACATGGGATCAAATTTACCGGCCCCTAGAAAATCACGATCTTGCTTGTAAAGAAGAACTAGATCACCTTCAGAAAAAACACGTGGTTTGACATGCTTGTCATATTGGGCTTTGACACATTTCTTGTGAATTTCAATAACTAAGGAGACATCATGATGGGTTTCGTATAATTGCATCAAATACAAAAAACGTTCCTCTTCAGTAGAGGTGTTAGGGAGAATTTCAACGACTAGTTTCAAAGATGGTATTTCACATTCAATCGAAAAAATAGCTTCGATACCATAAACTAACTGGAAATGTGTGAATCTTGTCGCAGACTTAATGGATGTCCAATAGGCCCATAAATTTGAGAACAAAAATATCGTATGCCAATTTAAATTATGAATCCCTACCATCCATCCAAGCATGGTAGTGAGAACTTTGTTAATTGCATCAACCTGGCCATTGTCCTATGGGTAATAGGGGGTTAATTTTTCATGGCAACGACCCAACTTTTCAGTAAGTTCAAACAACATAAAATTCTGAAAATGACTACCGTGGTCAATAATGATGGCTTGAGGGACACCAATCCGAGTGATGATATGATTGAATATGAACAAAACTGCAGTTTTCCCGATGTTATAAAATGTAGGCATCGCCTCGGCCCACTTAGTGAAATAATCCACAACAAATTACATAAAGTTGATCAGATACCACCTTTGTTGGTTCAACCTCCTCCCCCAACTTCATCTCCAAACGGTCCTCTTCATCTTGAGCGATTGGGTCACGATATAGTTCTTCACCCTCCCCCAAAGGGCGTTGTTCGAAAGTCTTCCTTTAATCCTCACGCACGTGCTTCCCAAAACTACAGTATTGTAGCAGACCTTGCGCAATCACCCTCTGCGATGTCGACTCTCGAAGTCCTTCAAAGTTGTCATACTCAAAGGAAGGCATTGTTAAAGGATATTAGTAGAATTGATCCAACCTATACTAATTTGATAATCTTTGACTTGGAAGATCACATTCCAAGGCTTCCTCCTCAATTGGCGTTCAGATCCAAGTTGTTGTTGAAAACAAGAATATCTGTAGAACCGTCATTGATGAAGGAACCTCGACTTGCGTTATGTCTGTTACTTATTGGAAAGCTATTGGCTCTCTTGCCCTCATTTAATCACACAATACACTTAAGGCCTTCAATGGTACAGTTTTTAAAACTTATGGTGTTCTTCCTTTGTTGTCTATTATGTTGGAAGGTAAATCGGTCAATGTAGAAGTTGAGGTCTTTGATGCACCTCTTAATTATAACCTTCTGCTTGGTTGTAGCTGGATTGATTCCATGCATGCAGTTGTGTGTACCCTTTTCCATGTGATACGGTTCCCGCACCAAGGAAAGGTGGTTACTATCGACCAACTGAGATTCTTTAATTCCAATTCCCATACTAGCAACGTTCCTTTTATCTCGAAGACACCTTCCGGTTATGATAATTTCGACGTGGGTCTTTTAAAAGATTCAACTTTGATGGGTACATTTCCAATCCTACCACCCGATATACCTCCTCCTTTTGTTGCTTCGATTAACATGATCTCCACCACTGTTCATGAAACCCCTGAGTCATATGACCCATGGATAGTACCTAACCCTGTTGATTGTCTTCGTTATAGAGACAAAATGCCTTTAAGCCCGATTGAATTTTCCTATCAAGCTATTCAATCGACAACTTTGTCTCCTCCTTCTCTCTATGATTCAACTCTTACGTGATCTTTCCTATTGAAGACATGACCATGTCATTCATTCCTATGGAAGATATTCCATGGGACGATGGACATCATCGTTCTATCCTCTTCCTAGAATGCGACACTATAGAGAGTTACCAACAGATTTCAACTTCGTTGATTGTTGTTGTTATTTCTTCGGTTGATGAGTCAACACACGATGTTTTGTTCAAAGGGAACTTTAGTAATGTTTCANCCCATAAAGTTGAGAAAAAAAATATCGTATGCCAATTTAAATTATGAATCCCTACCATCCATCCAAGCATGGTAGTGAGAACTTTGTTAATTGCATCAACCTGGCCATTGTCCTATGGGTAATAGGGGGTTGAGTTTTCATGGCAAAGACCCAACTTTTCAGTAAGTTCAAACAACATAAAATTCTGAAAATGACTACCGTGGTCAATAATGATGGCTTGAGGGACACCAATCCAAGTGATGATATGATTGAATATGAACAACACTGCAGTTTTCCCGATGTTATAAAATGTAGGCATCGCCTTGGCCCACTTAGTGAAATAATCCACAACAAATTACATAAATTTGATCAGATACCACCTTTGTTGGTTCAACCTCCTCCCCCAACTTCACCTCCAAACGATCCTCTTCATCTTGAATGATTGGGTCACGATATAGTTCTTCACCCTCCCCCAAAGGGCGTTGTTCGAAAGTCTTCCTTTAATCCTCACGCATGTGCTTCCCAAAACTACAGTATTGTAGCAGACCTTGTGCAATCACCCTCTGCGATGTCGACTCTCGAAGTCCTTCAAAGTTGTCATACTCAAAGGAAGGCATTGTTAAAGGATATTAGTAGAATTGATCCAACCTATACTAATTTGATAATCTTTGACTTGGAAGATCACATTCCAAGGCTTCCTCCTCAATTGGCGTTCAGATCCAAGTTGTTGTTGAAAACAAGAATATCTGTAGAACCGTCATTGATGAAGGAACCTCGACTTGCGTTATGTCTGTTACTTATTGGAAAGCTATTGGCTCTCTTGCCCTCATTTAATCACACAATACACTTAAGGCCTTCAATGGTACAGTTTTTAAAACTTATGGTGTTCTTCCTTTGTTGTCTATTATGTTGGAAGGTAAATCGGTCAATGTAGAAGTTGAGGTCTTTGATGCACCTCTTAATTATAACCTTCTGCTTGGTTGTAGCTGGATTGATTCCATGCATGCAGTTGTGTGTACCCTTTTCCATGTGATACGGTTCCCGCACCAAGGAAAGGTGGTTACTATCGACCAACTGAGATTCTTTAATTCCAATTCCCATACTAGCAACGTTCCTTTTATCTCGAAGACACCTTCCGGTTATGATAATTTCGACGTGGGTCTTTTAAAAGATTCAACTTTGATGGGTACATTTCCAATCCTACCACCCGATATACCTCCTCCTTTTGTTGCTTCGATTAACATGATCTCCACCACTGTTCATGAAACCCCTGAGTCATATGACCCATGGATAGTACCTAACCCTGTTGATTGTCTTCGTTATAGAGACAAAATGCCTTTAAGCCCGATTGAATTTTCCTATCAAGCTATTCAATCGACAACTTTGTCTCCTCCTTCTCTCTATGATTCAACTCTTACGTGATCTTTCCTATTGAAGACATGACCATGTCATTCATTCCTATGGAAGATATTCCATGGGACGATGGACATCATCGTTCTATCCTCTTCCTAGAATGCGACACTATAGAGAGTTACCAACAGATTTCAACTTCGTTGATTGTTGTTGTTATTTCTTCGGTTGATGAGTCAACACACGATGTTTTGTTCAAAGGGAACTTTAGTAATGTTTCACCTATCATTCCTCTTGACATATCGATTAAACCCGGAGTCGTGGAAAATGTTCATATCGGTGCCTCATGTTCTACTGATGAGGTCTACACCTATAAATCCCTTTTTCGGGAATTTCGTGACGTTTTTGCCTGGAGTTATGAATAAATGCCAGGTATTGATCCTGATATCATTGTGCATGATATTAAGAAATATTCGGATGCTAAACCCATTCGGTAGAGACTCCACATAGTCCATCCATGTAAATTCGTTGATATCAAGATTGAAGTTGAAAAACTTCTTAAAGTTGTCTTTGTCTATCTTGTGGCTTTGATCGATTGGGTATGCAATCTAGTTCCGATGAATCAGAAACAAGGTACCATCTGTGTTTTCATCGATTATAGGGATATAAATAAAGCTTGTCCTAAGGACAATTACCCAACCCCTTTCATTGACCATATTATTGACAATTGTGCTGGGAGTGAAATATTCTCCTTGATGGATGGTTTCTTCGGCTATAATAAAATTAATATTTTACCAGTGGATCAACACAAGACTGCTTTAATTTTCCCTTGGGGAACCTTTGTCTACTGGAGATTACCCTTTGGTCTCAAGAACACTGGTGTGACCTTTCAGCGCGCTATGTATTACACTTTTCATGATATTAAGCACATTTTGCAACCCTATCTTGATGATCTATCGGCGCATTCCATGCGTCGTCAAGATCACCTAGCACATTTAAGGGCCATTTTCGTACACTGTCATTATTATCGCATACGTTTGAACCCACACAATTTTGTTTTTTGTGTGGAATCTGACCGACTTCTTGGTTTCATTATGTCTATGTATGGGATTCGGGTAGACCCCTTGAAAGTTGAGGCTATTCTTAATCCACCTCCTCCTTCCACACTATGCCAACTTCAAATCTTGTAAGGGAATGGAAAATTTGTTTGTCGATTCATCCCCAATTACGTTGAACTGGCGAAAGGATTCACTCGGATCCTCAAGAAAGGTTACGAGTTTGTATGGGACAATACTGCAAACAAATCCTTTGAAGCTTTGAAACTTTCTTTAACCCGTACACCATTATTGTTTCCCCCTAACTATAGTCGAGACTACTTCCACTACTTAGTTGCTTCAGACTCCAGTGCTATGGTATTAGTCCAAGAGGATAATTCGCATGACAAACATGTGATATATTATTTGATTCGAAGTCTTACGACTACCAAGACCAAATACCTACATCTGGAGAAATTGTCCTTGGCATCTATTCAAGTTGTTCAACGTTTTCGTCACTACATATTGTTATGCAAAACCACAGTTATTTCCGATTGAAAACATGTGAAACATATCCTTACTCAACAATTTCTAGGGGGAAAGTACTCCAAATGGATCGTTCTTCTCCAGTAGTTTGACTTGGAATTTGAACGCACCAAGTCAAAGAAATCTTTGGTTTTTTCCGAATTGATATGTGACCTTCCCTCTACTGACACAGAAAATGTGGCAGAGGATTCATTGCCTGACGAATCCATTTTTCTAATGAGTTATGATGATGTATGGTATATATATATATTATCATCTATATTTAGACTCAAACTTTATGTCCTGGTCTATCTAGTACAGATCGTCGTCATATTTGGTATCTGTTGATTAAGGTTGGTTGTCATTGATGTCAACCCTTGAAGAAAGACCTGTAGCACAAAGGTTTGGGTAATGGACCCAATATTGTTTGATGTAAATATGACTCATTATTTTTTTNCGACACTATAGAGAGTTACCAACAGATTTCAACTTCGTTGATTGTTGTTGTTATTTCTTCGGTTGATGAGTCAACACACGATGTTTTGTTCAAAGGGAACTTTAGTAATGTTTCACCTATCATTCCTCTTGACATATCGATTAAACCCGGAGTCGTGGAAAATGTTCATATCGGTGCCTCATGTTCTACTGATGAGGTCTACACCTATAAATCCCTTTTTCGGGAATTTCGTGACGTTTTTGCCTGGAGTTATGAATAAATGCCAGGTATTGATCCTGATATCATTGTGCATGATATTAAGAAATATTCGGATGCTAAACCCATTCGGTAGAGACTCCACATAGTCCATCCATGTAAATTCGTTGATATCAAGATTGAAGTTGAAAAACTTCTTAAAGTTGTCTTTGTCTATCTTGTGGCTTTGATCGATTGGGTATGCAATCTAGTTCCGATGAATCAGAAACAAGGTACCATCTGTGTTTTCATCGATTATAGGGATATAAATAAAGCTTGTCCTAAGGACAATTACCCAACCCCTTTCATTGACCATATTATTGACAATTGTGCTGGGAGTGAAATATTCTCCTTGATGGATGGTTTCTTCGGCTATAATAAAATTAATATTTTACCAGTGGATCAACACAAGACTGCTTTAATTTTCCCTTGGGGAACCTTTGTCTACTGGAGATTACCCTTTGGTCTCAAGAACACTGGTGTGACCTTTCAGCGCGCTATGTATTACACTTTTCATGATATTAAGCACATTTTGCAACCCTATCTTGATGATCTATCGGCGCATTCCATGCGTCGTCAAGATCACCTAGCACATTTAAGGGCCATTTTCGTACACTGTCATTATTATCGCATACGTTTGAACCCACACAATTTTGTTTTTTGTGTGGAATCTGACCGACTTCTTGGTTTCATTATGTCTATGTATGGGATTCGGGTAGACCCCTTGAAAGTTGAGGCTATTCTTAATCCACCTCCTCCTTCCACACTATGCCAACTTCAAATCTTGTAAGGGAATGGAAAATTTGTTTGTCGATTCATCCCCAATTACGTTGAACTGGCGAAAGGATTCACTCGGATCCTCAAGAAAGGTTACGAGTTTGTATGGGACAATACTGCAAACAAATCCTTTGAAGCTTTGAAACTTTCTTTAACCCGTACACCATTATTGTTTCCCCCTAACTATAGTCGAGACTACTTCCACTACTTAGCTGCTTCAGACTCTACCAGTGCTATGGTATTAGTCCAAGAGGATAATTCTCATGAAAAACATGTGATATATTATTTGAGTCGAAGTCTTACGACTACCAAGACCAAATACCTACATCTGGAGAAATTGTCCTTGGCATCTATTCAAGTTGTTCAACGTTTTCGTCACTACATCTTGTTATGCAAAACCACAGTTATTTCCGATTGAAAACACATGAAACATATCCTTACTCAACAATTTCTAGGGGGAAAGTACTTCAAATGGATCGTTCTTCTCCAGTAGTTTGACTTGGAATTTGAACGCACCAAGTCAAAGAAATCTTTGGTTTTTTCCGAATTGATATGTTACCTTCCCTCTACTGACACAGAAAATGTGGCAGAGGATTCATTGCCTGACGAATCCCTTTTTCTAATGAGTTATGATGATTTATGGTATATATATATTATCATCTATATTTAGACTCAAAATTTATGTCCTGGCCTATCTAGTACAGATCGTCGTCGTATTTGGTATCTGTTGATTAAGGTTGGTTGTCATTGATGTCAACCCTTGAAGAAAGACCTGTAGAACAAAGGTTTGGGTAATGGACCCAATATTGTTTGATGTAAATATGACTCATTATTTTTTTTTCATTGTTGATAAGAAGTAAATATGGATGAACTCCAAAGTGGTCCCCTTNTCCTCTCCATCCCGTAGTTTTCATTGTTCCATTCACCAAATAAGGCATTGACTTCATGACATGTAACCCTCACTCGGTCGGGGGGCATGGACACATCATTGTAGCTGTGGATTATTTCACTAAGTGGGCCGAGGCGATGCCTACATTTGATAACACCGATAAAACTACAACATTGTTCATATTCAATCATATCATGACTCAGTTTGGTTTCCCTCAAGCCATCATTACTGACCATGATAGTCATTTTCGATGGCTCGAGGGACACCAAACCGAGTGAATATATGATTGAATATGAACAATGCTACACTTTTCCCGATGTTATCAAATGTAGGCATCGCCTTGACCGACTTAGTGAAATAATCCACGGCTACAATGATGTATCCATGCCCCCCAGTCGAGTGAAGGTTACATGTCATGAAGTCAATGCCCCATTTGGTGAATGGACCAACGAAAACTACAGGATGGAGAGGAGCAGGGTGAGATCGGATCTTGTTGTTATAAGTTTGACAAGCATGGCATTTCTAGATGGTAGTAATGCAATCCTTAAATAATGAAGGCCAAAAATAACTGGCTCACAATATCTTTTGGGTAGTGGCGTACCCAAACATATGATCACCACATGCTCCAGAGTGAAAGTCATTCAAATATTTCTTAGTTTCATCGTAGATGAGACATCATCTAAATATGGAATCAATACCATGGAGGTAAAGTGTCACACACCCACTACAACAGCTAAGATTTTTTTTTTTTCCTTTTGTGTTTTCTTCGAGGGAAAAAATCCCCGAATTTCTATGGAGCCTAGCGCAGACCATCCCTTCCCTTATCCTCCTCCATGTAATCGTTGGCTATGACCACAGGCCTTAACAAAAAGGCGCTTCAGAATTTCACAATTCAGGGAATTGTGATGCAAGCATTCCCCTGTTCTCTGTCTTTCGAAATGCTGAAAACCAAAAGGGTCTAACAGATCCTTAGCTCCTCCCTTGGGTCGCTTTTCATACGATCGGTCCTATGACCTGGTGCTATTCCTCTAAATGATTTCAGGGTTTCATGATTCAGGGAATTGCGATGCAAGCATTCCTCCTTTCCCTTTCGAATCCCCAGAACCTGAAAACCCGGTATCATCTGGATCTACGGTCCAGATCGTCGACTTGATCAACGACCCAGATTAAATCTCAACGTTCTACCTTTTGGGATTTCTGGCAGGGTCTTCACTCCTATTCCTCCGATGTCCAAAACCCTGGTGGATTTAGATCTTCGCCATGCATCCCCTACAAATGGATGGTCTAGATTCTTTCCGGACTCCTCCTTCCAACCACAAGACCCTATCCGGTGACCTAGGGCTCATCCATAGAGCACGTCGGGGTTTTGGGTATAGGGATTTCGCGACTTGCGAAAACGAGGGGTCTTTCCCTTTGGCTTCCTGGGTGCCGAAACGCCAAAACCTATTCACGCTAAACCAATTTGAGGTTTCATATACCAGGATTTCACAACTGGAAAAACTGAGGGGTCTTACCCTTTGGTTTCCTGGGTGCCGAAATCCTGAAACCTATTCACGCTAAATTGATTCGGGGTTTCGTATACCAGGATTTCGCGACTCGCAAAATTCCACAGTAGAGATTTTCCTTACCTTTTGAAACTCTGATCCTCGAATTCTCGATAAGGAAATTTATGTATGAGATTAATGACTGTGAGCCTCCCCTGATCTGACGGTCCATAGAGCTCTAACAGATCCTTGGATCTACGGTCCTGGATCCCATCGCTACTTACGAAGGCTGAAGGGGTCGAGTTATTAACGCCTGTGCTCCTCCTCTAGATCCATCGGTCTTGACAAATCTAGGGTATTTTCGAAAGGATTCTGACCGTTCATCTACCAAATGATGGGGTATTCTCTTTCGATAAATGGGACTCGCTATCCTTTCTGAGCTTGATTCATGAGATTCAACCTCTTGGGGCTTTGAACTCCCACAACTTCGAAACCTAAGAGAACTACTCTTTCTTGTACAAGGTTTCCAGACCCAGGTCATCTGGACCTTCAGAGGGTTCTTGGGTAATTATCCCTAGCCTTGG
>JZKD02S0735193.1:243609-265252 GCA_000966675.3 Picea glauca | reverse complement strand
TGTTGATCGGCTAGAGTGTTATTTTGTCAAAATATATGAAGAAGATCCACCCACGAAATGACCTAGAATACCATTTAGATTCAATGGATTAATATGGAACACAATCGAGCATCTCGAGGAAGTGAACCCAGTTTGAGGTGTCTTATGGTGTTTTTGGATTCCCCTGGGATAATGAGCTTGTGAGCATTCTAGGATTTAGCTAGAGAGAGCCCTTGAAGCAAGGCATAGGATTCTGCTTGATTATTTGTAGCTTGACCAAGAATCCAAGAATTGGTAATCTCTAAGGTTCATTGAGGGCCGAAGATAATCCCACCTGTTTTTGCCACCATGGGGTGGCACTTAGAAACACCATAAAAGAAGAGAACGTGAGATGATTGCGAATGCTGCCACTAGTGGAAATCAATAGGTGAGAGTTGAAGTTGTCAGAATGTTCTAGGATAGATCTAAACATAGGTAATTGTTTGAAGGGAGAATTGTTGAATCCAGGAAGTCCCCTTCCAGTCAAGGACCTGAGGAGAGGAGATATTGAGACACTTAGTGTTAAAGTATTCAGACAGGGGCACGATAGCTTTAGCTGCAACAATACCAGGGAGATATTTAACATACATAAATAAAGCTTGATTGCGAGCTAGCTAGATCTTTCAACAGACGAACTTAGGAAGAGTTGTGCAGATCCTCTTTAAAATAGTCTTGTTAAGAAAGGATCATGGGTACTTTGACTGCTAGCAACCAAAGAGGTGTTCCAAGGAGGACGACCATCGGACTCTGTGGTTGATCCCTTGCAAAAAAACTTTCCAAACAAACCTAGAGAAGACACAATCCAAAAAAGAGTTGAGAGGAAGATTCATTAGAGGAACAATAGAGGGCGCACTTGGAGGGAACTTGAATGCCCCTTTCACACAAGTTTTTCCCTGTGAGTATCTTCCCATGCGCTAATGTCCAAGTGAAGATATTAATTACTTTCGATAAACCTTCAAGGTGCCAAATGTGATGCCGGATTCTTGATTTGGGGGGAAGCATGGATTGGAAGAGCAGGAATTTGTATCCTTTTTGAACCGAGTAGTCTTGTGTTCCCCAACATCTTGAGTCGGTTTTTGTTAGTTGATAAGGGGAGCAACCATGTATGTGAAGGGAGAGGAACAAATGCATCCTGTAAGGTGCTTAGGGGAAACTTTTAAGTCCCAACCTATCCAACGACCTGAAGATTTGGGCTAGGAGGAAATATCAAATAGTGAGGTCTTGACTTGGACATCCAACCAATATTTCAGCAAATGAAAGGCTTGCTCTTATTGAAGCGTGTTGGCACAGGGGAAGACCCAGGGTTCAACGCTTCAACAATGCACCAAAAAAACCCTAACTACCGACCCTTTCAGCAACACCTACGAATTAGGCGAAGTCTCACCCGAGGTAGAGGCAGGGGGGTTACAAGACTCAGATGTCTGTAACCAAGCTGGGATACAGATCTTTGATTAAAACACTTCGCAAAGTACTTAATAACAACATGCATTAGTTTATCAACTTCATTCACATCGCAGAGCAAACCCTAAAGATAGATCAACGCAGTAACAACGACAAAATGCACATCACACTTAGCATCATAAGTAGATCTATCACATTCAACATAAATAAAGCACTAAGCATTCATATATCTATCTATCATACATAACAATCTATGCACTAAGAAGATCCACAACATCAATATCATAGCACAAAGAAAACCATCAAAACATGATATAAGTGGTTCACCGTAGTGTGGGGCTACGTCCACCAACGACTTCTTCTTCTTTATTAGTCTTCAATCTCTTACATTCATCTGTTGTTGTGCAGTAAGCCACATAGTCAAGCTTCATACCGGATAGGTGATATGCACACTAAGAACCAGATCCACCTTCCCAAAGTCAGGTCAAGGCATAGAGCCAACTCCTCTATCAAGCACAGAGCCTTACATACACAGTATGTTGCACTAAGCAACCCAAAACTACTTGCACTTAGCCTTGCAAGCTATCGACTCTTACATCACTTCTCCCTTTACAATATATCCTTACATTTATTTATACTTTTACAATCATTTACAAAAAGGCCTAATCATGGGTAAACCCATGGACCGACATCCCATAACCCGTTACAAAACCCTAAGAACCCCATGCTGGGTCCACAAATCCCAAGTGAGATCTGCAATCTCAGCTTCGCCTAGGCGCTCCTTCCTCGATCATTGCGTCGAAGTCCAAAAAGTGGTCAAACCTAACCAAGATTTCCTCAAAACTTGGTCGAGGCAGCTCGAGCTAAGCTCGAGGCCTTCGAAGTAGCGTTGTCCAGATCTGAATGACTCAGGACGAGTCACAGGTGAGTGTTGGGCAACATAACCATTTGTTGGCATAGGGGCAGACACAGGGTTAAACGCTTCAACAACACACCAATAAAACCCTAACTACCGACCCTTTCGGCAACACCTGCGAAGCAGGCGAAGTCTCACCAGAGGTAGAGCTAGGGGGGGTTATAGGACTCAGATGTCTATAACCAAGTTGGGACACAGATCTGTTATTACAACACTTCGTAGAGTACTTAAGAACAACATGCATTAGTTTATCAACTTCATTCACATCGCAGAGAAAACCCTAAAGATATATCGATGTAGTAAAAACGAAAAAATGAACATCACACTTAGCATCATAATTAGATCTAACACATTCAACATAAATAAAGCACTAAGCATTCATAGATCTATCTATCATACATAACAATCTATGCACTAAGAAGATCCACAACATCAATATCATAGCACAAAGAAAACCATCAACACATGATATACGTGGTTCACCCCAGTGTGGGGCTACGTCCACCAACAAATTCTTCTTCTTTATTAGTCTTCAATCTCTTACATTCATCTGTTGATGTGCACTAAGACACAGAGCCAAGTTTTGCACCAGACAGGTGATCTGTGCACTAAGCACCAGATCCACCTTCCCAAAATCAGGTCAAGGCACCGAGCCAACTCCTCTATCAAGCACAGAGCCTTACATACACAATCTATTGCACTAAGTAACCCAAAAATACTTGCACTTAGCCTTGCATTCTATCGACTCTTACATCGCTTCTCCCTTTACAATATATCCTTACATGTATTTATAATTTTACAATTGCTTACAAAAAGGCCTAATCATGGGTAAACCCATGGGTCGACATCCCGTAACCCGTTACAAAACCCTAAGAACCCCATGCTAGGTCCACAAAGCCCACAAAAAAAGTAAGAACCACGATCTCAGCTCTGCCTGAGCGCTCCTTCCTTGATCACTGCGTCGAAGTCCAAAAAGGGTCAAACCTGACCAAGATTTCCTCAAAACTTGGTCGAGGGCCAACAAAGTGGAGGATTCCCCATAATATTATCAAGCCATATGTTAATATTCTTTTCATTCCTAGGTATCCAAGTCAATTAGATATGGAGAATAGGGAGGGAGGCCTTGATAAGTCTCCAAATTTGGGAGCCATTTTGAACATCGGGTTTACCATTAAAGTAGCAATCCTTGGCCCTAGACAAATATTTTTTTATAGAGAACCCTTTTCCACTATTCATTTCTTCTTGTGATGAGGCACCACAACAAGTTGGCCCCTAAAGAAACATTCATTAATTCTGGATCCTTGATTCCTAGGCCCTCGTGGGCCTTGGGGTCCCGAACAGTGTTCTGATTTACAAGGTGAAATATTTTATGATTGGACTTGCCTCCCTGCCACAAAAACCTTATGAGATCCCGTGTTAAGGCAAGTTTGACACTGGTTGGGGCCAATAGGGAGGATAATTAGAAAATAGGTAAGGTAGACATAACCAATTTTACCAGAACTAGACGACTTATTGGGTTGAGCCACTACGCTCCCCAATGGAGAAATTGGTCTTGATCTTGGACAAGATGTGCTGCCAGGAATTCAAGGAAAGAGAGTGGAGATAGAGGGGCATACCCAAATATTTGAAGGAATGTCAGCTTTCTTCAAAAGGGAAATGGAGAATTCTGGCAATTGCAGTGATTGATTTGATGCTGGTGTTTCATGCATACAACTAACTTTTAGCACAATTGTTAAAGCGAACGACAATGATGGTGGAAGCTCCCCCTATCAAAAGGGTGTCATCATCAAATTGAGAATGATTTATTATCTTTTCTCCTCTAATGATTCTAATACCTAGAATGTTCCTTGTCCTTCTTTCATATTCGAGTCTCCTGCTCAAAGCTTCGCTCACCAAAATATACAAGATAGAGGATAGAGGACACCCTTGTATCAAACCTCTAGATGATTTGAAGAAGGGTGTGGGGTGGCCATTAACTAGGGGAGTGATCCAGGGGATATTGATGCAGGTTGACAACTAGTTGATGAAGCCATCACTAAAGACAAATTTGTGGAGGAATTCAAAAAGTAAGTTGTTCCTAACCCTATCAAAGATGTTAGCCATATTAATCTCAACGATCATCACTTTTTCACCTCAAGTTCTACTAAAGTGAATGACCTCTTGGACAAGAATGATATTTTCCATGATTTTCCTTTTTTATACAAAACTGCTTTGCTTAAGAGAGATGATGTTGATAAGGAGTGGTTTTAGTCTGTTGGAAATTATTTTGGAAATAATTTTGTACGAGACGTTGCAAAGCAAGATTGGCCTAAATATTGAGAAAGAGGAAGGCTTAAACTTTTTTGGAATCAGAGAAAGGAAAGTTGAATTGGTACCAACCCCCATATACGATGAAATATGAAAATACTACACCATCCCAATGAGATCAAATTTGATGATGTGCCAACAAATTTTGTAAAAATGGACAGTAAACCCATCTGGGCCAGGGGCCTTATCTTGATCCAATGATGAATCACCCCCAAAATCTCTTATTTTGTAATGGATTGAACTAAATCTTCATTCTCCTCTGAACTGATGATGTAAGGGATATTCTCTAGAAATTTCTCTTTATACTCTACATCAATCCTCCCCGACTCTATATATAACTCCCCAAAGTGCCTAAAAGATGCATCCTTGATTCTTTCAAAATAGGTAATAACGTTTCCCTCCATCGTCTTTATTTCTTTAACGTTTTTCTTCCAGAGCCTAGGTTTGGTTTGTTTGTGGAAGTATCTAGTATTCTGATCCTCGACCTGCAACCACAAACTTCTGGGCTTGAGTCTCCACTTTTCTTCTTTTAATCTCAATGCTTTTTGATAACAGTGGAAGATATCCCGCTCTTCTTGGAGCAAAGCTTGAGTAACCTGCTCCCTTTCCACCTTTAGTATCTCCCCCAGTTGCTTGAGTAAGTCACTTAGCTCAAGCTCCGGGGGTCTGAAATTGGTATTAGCCCACTCCTTGAGGGCCAACTTAGTGTTTTTTAACTTTTTCTCCCAAATGAACATAGGGGATCTTGAAATCCACTGACACCAGGATTGTGAAACTAGATCAAAGAATGAGGGGTCTTGAAGCCAAAGGGGGTTTAAGTGGAAGGGGACAGGACCAAACTCAGTAGGTTATGTGAGGAGAAGGGATATGGGTTGATGATCGAAATCTACCCAAGGAAGAATTTGAGAGGCCAGAGAGAAGGAATCTTCTAGGACCATGCCTGCCTCATCTATATGACTAAGTATATATGCTTTTAGTTGGTTTAATGCTTGTCAGATCCAAGGAGGCCATTAGGTCTTCCATTCTTTTTTTGGAGGGGTCTCTCACAATGCTACCCCCTTTCTTCTCTTTCTAGTTAAGAGTGGTATTGAAATCCTCCACAATGATGTAATTCATGCCACAAACCATGTCTTGAATATCCATACAAGTATTCCAACAAACAACCTTTTCTTGTGGGATGTTTGACATAAATACTTTTATCAAATTAACAAATTTACCAAAGGGAAGGTGAGTGAGCCTTACCAAGAGCCAATGTTTATTAGCATGGCTTTATTCGAGCTGAAAAATGCCAAGGTCCCAAAGAGTAGAGAGGCTCCCAGAGGCCCCTGTGGAACATACTACTTGTCCTCTGCTTATGCACCAAAAATTAATGTTTTTACGAAGGATCTCAGAATCCTTCAGTTTCATTTCCTGGAGTAGGAGAACTTTAGGATTTTATTTCTTGATTAGTTCTTTTACTAAATCCAATTTGCTACTACTCCCCAATCCTCTACAGTTCCAAGAAATTACTTTCATCATTTACCTGAGATTTTGGGGTTTCCTCCCTCAGAAGGGTTGGTATCGCCTTGATTCCTTGTCACTCTCGGTTCTTTTTGAAAGATTTTGTCTAAGGTGGCTTGGGTGCCCAAGTCTTTTTCCTTATTGGTCGTCACCTCTCTTATGTTCATTTGGATTTCTTCCCACTCTCCTTGAGGGAGTGCTTTGAGCAGTTTCTTATTAGTTTCACCCTTAAATATTTCTGAGCCGATGTCTTCTTCAGGGATGTTAGGGTTATCAAAACTCAGTTTAGACTTCGATGAGGGGTGTTCGACGTTTTCCACTTTGACCAATACATTGCTTTCCGGGGACAAAAAAGCTTCTATAAATCTCTCTCTATTGAGGATGCCTAAATCTCCGTTCTTGATGGAATTAGGACCATCTTGATTTTCTGGAGGGAAATCATCCTCAGTGTTAGAAAGGGCTTCATACCGGTTGTTACTTGCCACTGTATCTTTTCTTCCCATCCTTACACTTGAGGGGGGAATTGAAGAGGACACCGTATCTGAAGTTAGGTTTTGGGTAGTGGTTGGTTGGTTCCTCTCCTACTGGGGTTGCATTCATTGTTGATTTTTCTGTCTCCTTTTCTTTGGAAGTTTCCACTGGTGATTAAGTTTCGGTCGAGTTTGATCAAGAACTACCTTTGGACAACTTTTGTCGAAATGCTCATACTTGTGGCAAGATTTACATTTGAAGGATAACTGTTTGTAATCCACATGTTGCAAGTACATCTAATTATCTAGAGTAAGTTGAACTACTTCATGAATACCTTTCTCCAGATCCACTTCAACATAGATGTAATACCCCTAATCCGAACCCCAATTGTAAATGTCTATATAGGCTGGTGAGCCGTAGGCACCAAGTTTTGGTTCAATTTCACACGCACAAGGTTTGTTTACCAAAGAAAGAGCACACACATTCAACAATGTTGCGTGCACCTGAGTAAGTGCATATGGATTGCACATCAAGAGAAGGGTGCACCCATTCCATAGTGTTGCACGCACTTGAGTAAGTGCGCATCAGACCTGCGTGGTTATTGGGTTGGTGAGCCAGTATACAAAAATGTCAATGCGCCTATCCTTGTAAAATGTAATCACACTCAAATTATTAATAAAATCACATTGTTGTGCGCAGACCAATCAGACGAAAAGAGATGTGGGGCTAAACTCCACCGAAAAAGGAAAAAGGGGCTAAGCCAAGGGGGCTTAAGTCCATGGGAATGTTTTATTAATATTTTCGAAAAGTATAATTTATGGATATTTATTTATTCTAAGTTCTTGAGGGATGGGAACGAGTCACCAAGTGGCTAAAGCTTATTCTGAAGGTGACATGTGTCAAGTTATATTCATGCAAATATATTGTTGAGCCTTAACGTAAGGGGGGGGGGGCATTTTTCACTTATTTTTTCTTCATCATTGGGACCATNTGTTGATCGGCTAGAGTGTTATTTTGTCAAAATATATGAAGAAGATCCACCCACGAAATGACCTAGAATACCATTTAGATTCAATGGATTAATATGGAACACAATCGAGCATCTCGAGGAAGTGAACCCAGTTTGAGGTGTCTTATGGTGTTTTTGGATTCCCCTGGGATAATGAGCTTGTGAGCATTCTAGGATTTAGCTAGAGAGAGCCCTTGAAGCAAGGCATAGGATTCTGCTTGATTATTTGTAGCTTGACCAAGAATCCAAGAATTGGTAATCTCTAAGGTTCATTGAGGGCCGAAGATAATCCCACCTGTTTTTGCCACCATGGGGTGGCACTTAGAAACACCATAAAAGAAGAGAACGTGAGATGATTGCGAATGCTGCCACTAGTGGAAATCAATAGGTGAGAGTTGAAGTTGTCAGAATGTTCTAGGATAGATCTAAACATAGGTAATTGTTTGAAGGGAGAATTGTTGAATCCAGGAAGTCCCCTTCCAGTCAAGGACCTGAGGAGAGGAGATATTGAGACACTTAGTGTTAAAGTATTCAGACAGGGGCACGATAGCTTTAGCTGCAACAATACCAGGGAGATATTTAACATACATAAATAAAGCTTGATTGCGAGCTAGCTAGATCTTTCAACAGACGAACTTAGGAAGAGTTGTGCAGATCCTCTTTAAAATAGTCTTGTTAAGAAAGGATCATGGGTACTTTGACTGCTAGCAACCAAAGAGGTGTTCCAAGGAGGACGACCATCGGACTCTGTGGTTGATCCCTTGCAAAAAAACTTTCCAAACAAACCTAGAGAAGACACAATCCAAAAAAGAGTTGAGAGGAAGATTCATTAGAGGAACAATAGAGGGCGCACTTGGAGGGAACTTGAATGCCCCTTTCACACAAGTTTTTCCCTGTGAGTATCTTCCCATGCGCTAATGTCCAAGTGAAGATATTAATTACTTTCGATAAACCTTCAAGGTGCCAAATGTGATGCCGGATTCTTGATTTGGGGGGAAGCATGGATTGGAAGAGCAGGAATTTGTATCCTTTTTGAACCGAGTAGTCTTGTGTTCCCCAACATCTTGAGTCGGTTTTTGTTAGTTGATAAGGGGAGCAACCATGTATGTGAAGGGAGAGGAACAAATGCATCCTGTAAGGTGCTTAGGGGAAACTTTTAAGTCCCAACCTATCCAACGACCTGAAGATTTGGGCTAGGAGGAAATATCAAATAGTGAGGTCTTGACTTGGACATCCAACCAATATTTCAGCAAATGAAAGGCTTGCTCTTATTGAAGCGTGTTGGCACAGGGGAAGACCCAGGGTTCAACGCTTCAACAATGCACCAAAAAAACCCTAACTACCGACCCTTTCAGCAACACCTACGAATTAGGCGAAGTCTCACCCGAGGTAGAGGCAGGGGGGTTACAAGACTCAGATGTCTGTAACCAAGCTGGGATACAGATCTTTGATTAAAACACTTCGCAAAGTACTTAATAACAACATGCATTAGTTTATCAACTTCATTCACATCGCAGAGCAAACCCTAAAGATAGATCAACGCAGTAACAACGACAAAATGCACATCACACTTAGCATCATAAGTAGATCTATCACATTCAACATAAATAAAGCACTAAGCATTCATATATCTATCTATCATACATAACAATCTATGCACTAAGAAGATCCACAACATCAATATCATAGCACAAAGAAAACCATCAAAACATGATATAAGTGGTTCACCGTAGTGTGGGGCTACGTCCACCAACGACTTCTTCTTCTTTATTAGTCTTCAATCTCTTACATTCATCTGTTGTTGTGCAGTAAGCCACATAGTCAAGCTTCATACCGGATAGGTGATATGCACACTAAGAACCAGATCCACCTTCCCAAAGTCAGGTCAAGGCATAGAGCCAACTCCTCTATCAAGCACAGAGCCTTACATACACAGTATGTTGCACTAAGCAACCCAAAACTACTTGCACTTAGCCTTGCAAGCTATCGACTCTTACATCACTTCTCCCTTTACAATATATCCTTACATTTATTTATACTTTTACAATCATTTACAAAAAGGCCTAATCATGGGTAAACCCATGGACCGACATCCCATAACCCGTTACAAAACCCTAAGAACCCCATGCTGGGTCCACAAATCCCAAGTGAGATCTGCAATCTCAGCTTCGCCTAGGCGCTCCTTCCTCGATCATTGCGTCGAAGTCCAAAAAGTGGTCAAACCTAACCAAGATTTCCTCAAAACTTGGTCGAGGCAGCTCGAGCTAAGCTCGAGGCCTTCGAAGTAGCGTTGTCCAGATCTGAATGACTCAGGACGAGTCACAGGTGAGTGTTGGGCAACATAACCATTTGTTGGCATAGGGGCAGACACAGGGTTAAACGCTTCAACAACACACCAATAAAACCCTAACTACCGACCCTTTCGGCAACACCTGCGAAGCAGGCGAAGTCTCACCAGAGGTAGAGCTAGGGGGGGTTATAGGACTCAGATGTCTATAACCAAGTTGGGACACAGATCTGTTATTACAACACTTCGTAGAGTACTTAAGAACAACATGCATTAGTTTATCAACTTCATTCACATCGCAGAGAAAACCCTAAAGATATATCGATGTAGTAAAAACGAAAAAATGAACATCACACTTAGCATCATAATTAGATCTAACACATTCAACATAAATAAAGCACTAAGCATTCATAGATCTATCTATCATACATAACAATCTATGCACTAAGAAGATCCACAACATCAATATCATAGCACAAAGAAAACCATCAACACATGATATACGTGGTTCACCCCAGTGTGGGGCTACGTCCACCAACAAATTCTTCTTCTTTATTAGTCTTCAATCTCTTACATTCATCTGTTGATGTGCACTAAGACACAGAGCCAAGTTTTGCACCAGACAGGTGATCTGTGCACTAAGCACCAGATCCACCTTCCCAAAATCAGGTCAAGGCACCGAGCCAACTCCTCTATCAAGCACAGAGCCTTACATACACAATCTATTGCACTAAGTAACCCAAAAATACTTGCACTTAGCCTTGCATTCTATCGACTCTTACATCGCTTCTCCCTTTACAATATATCCTTACATGTATTTATAATTTTACAATTGCTTACAAAAAGGCCTAATCATGGGTAAACCCATGGGTCGACATCCCGTAACCCGTTACAAAACCCTAAGAACCCCATGCTAGGTCCACAAAGCCCACAAAAAAAGTAAGAACCACGATCTCAGCTCTGCCTGAGCGCTCCTTCCTTGATCACTGCGTCGAAGTCCAAAAAGGGTCAAACCTGACCAAGATTTCCTCAAAACTTGGTCGAGGGCCAACAAAGTGGAGGATTCCCCATAATATTATCAAGCCATATGTTAATATTCTTTTCATTCCTAGGTATCCAAGTCAATTAGATATGGAGAATAGGGAGGGAGGCCTTGATAAGTCTCCAAATTTGGGAGCCATTTTGAACATCGGGTTTACCATTAAAGTAGCAATCCTTGGCCCTAGACAAATATTTTTTTATAGAGAACCCTTTTCCACTATTCATTTCTTCTTGTGATGAGGCACCACAACAAGTTGGCCCCTAAAGAAACATTCATTAATTCTGGATCCTTGATTCCTAGGCCCTCGTGGGCCTTGGGGTCCCGAACAGTGTTCTGATTTACAAGGTGAAATCTTTTATGATTGGACTTGCCTCCCTGCCACAAAAACCTTATGAGATCCCATGTTAAGGCAAGTTTGACACTGGTTGGGGCCAATAGGGAGGATAATTAGAAAATAGGTAAGGTAGACATAACCAATTTTACCAGAACTAGACGACTTACTGGGTTGAGCCACTACGCTCCCCAATGGAGAAATTGGTCTTGATCTTGGACAAGATGTGCTACCAGGAATTCAAGGAAAGAGAGTGGAGATAGAGGGGCATACCCAAATATTTGAAGGAATGTCAACTTTCTTCAAAAGGGAAATGGAGAATTCTGGCAATTGCAGTGATTGATTTGATGCTGGTGTTTCATGCATACAACTAACTTTTAGCACAATTGTTAAAGCGAGCGACAATGATGGTGGAAGCTCCCCCTATCAAAAGGGTGTCATCATCAAATTGAGAATGATTTATTCTCTTTTCTCCTCTAATGATTCTAATACCTAGAATGTTCCTTGTCCTTCTTTCATATTCGAGTCTCCTGCTCAAAGCTTCGCTCACCAAAATATACAAGATAGAGGATAGAGGACACCCTTGTATCAAACCTCTAGATGATTTGAAGAAGGGTGTGGGGTGGCCATTAACTAGGGGAGTGATCCAGGGGATATTGATGCAGGTTGACAACTAGTTGATGAAGCCATCACTAAAGACAAATTTGTGGAGGAATTCAAAAAGTAAGTTGTTCCTAACCCTATCAAAGATGTTAGCCATATTAATCTCAACGATCATCACTTTTTCACCTCAAGTTCTACTAAAGTGAATGACCTCTTGGACAAGAATGATATTTTCCATGATTTTCCTTTTTTATACAAAACTGCTTTGCTTAAGAGAGATGATGTTGATAAGGAGTGGTTTTAGTCTGTTGGAAATTATTTTGGAAATAATTTTGTACGAGACGTTGCAAAGCAAGATTGGCCTAAATATTGAGAAAGAGGAAGGCTTAAACTTTTTTGGAATCAGAGAAAGGAAAGTTGAATTGGTACCAACCCCCATATACGATGAAATATGAAAATACTACACCATCCCAATGAGATCAAATTTGATGATGTGCCAACAAATTTTGTAAAAATGGACAGTAAACCCATCTGGGCCAGGGGCCTTATCTTGATCCAATGATGAATCACCCCCAAAATCTCTTATTTTGTAATGGATTGAACTAAATCTTCATTCTCCTCTGAACTGATGATGTAAGGGATATTCTCTAGAAATTTCTCTTTATACTCTACATCAATCCTCCCCGACTCTATATATAACTCCCCAAAGTGCCTAAAAGATGCATCCTTGATTCTTTCAAAATAGGTAATAACGTTTCCCTCCATCGTCTTTATTTCTTTAACGTTTTTCTTCCAGAGCCTAGGTTTGGTTTGTTTGTGGAAGTATCTAGTATTCTGATCCTCGACCTGCAACCACAAACTTCTGGGCTTGAGTCTCCACTTTTCTTCTTTTAATCTCAATGCTTTTTGATAACAGTGGAAGATATCCCGCTCTTCTTGGAGCAAAGCTTGAGTAACCTGCTCCCTTTCCACCTTTAGTATCTCCCCCAGTTGCTTGAGTAAGTCACTTAGCTCAAGCTCCGGGGGTCTGAAATTGGTATTAGCCCACTCCTTGAGGGCCAACTTAGTGTTTTTTAACTTTTTCTCCCAAATGAACATAGGGGATCTTGAAATCCACTGACACCAGGATTGTGAAACTAGATCAAAGAATGAGGGGTCTTGAAGCCAAAGGGGGTTTAAGTGGAAGGGGACAGGACCAAACTCAGTAGGTTATGTGAGGAGAAGGGATATGGGTTGATGATCGAAATCTACCCAAGGAAGAATTTGAGAGGCCAGAGAGAAGGAATCTTCTAGGACCATGCCTGCCTCATCTATATGACTAAGTATATATGCTTTTAGTTGGTTTAATGCTTGTCAGATCCAAGGAGGCCATTAGGTCTTCCATTCTTTTTTTGGAGGGGTCTCTCACAATGCTACCCCCTTTCTTCTCTTTCTAGTTAAGAGTGGTATTGAAATCCTCCACAATGATGTAATTCATGCCACAAACCATGTCTTGAATATCCATACAAGTATTCCAACAAACAACCTTTTCTTGTGGGATGTTTGACATAAATACTTTTATCAAATTAACAAATTTACCAAAGGGAAGGTGAGTGAGCCTTACCAAGAGCCAATGTTTATTAGCATGGCTTTATTCGAGCTGAAAAATGCCAAGGTCCCAAAGAGTAGAGAGGCTCCCAGAGGCCCCTGTGGAACATACTACTTGTCCTCTGCTTATGCACCAAAAATTAATGTTTTTACGAAGGATCTCAGAATCCTTCAGTTTCATTTCCTGGAGTAGGAGAACTTTAGGATTTTATTTCTTGATTAGTTCTTTTACTAAATCCAATTTGCTACTACTCCCCAATCCTCTACAGTTCCAAGAAATTACTTTCATCATTTACCTGAGATTTTGGGGTTTCCTCCCTCAGAAGGGTTGGTATCGCCTTGATTCCTTGTCACTCTCGGTTCTTTTTGAAAGATTTTGTCTAAGGTGGCTTGGGTGCCCAAGTCTTTTTCCTTATTGGTCGTCACCTCTCTTATGTTCATTTGGATTTCTTCCCACTCTCCTTGAGGGAGTGCTTTGAGCAGTTTCTTATTAGTTTCACCCTTAAATATTTCTGAGCCGATGTCTTCTTCAGGGATGTTAGGGTTATCAAAACTCAGTTTAGACTTCGATGAGGGGTGTTCGACGTTTTCCACTTTGACCAATACATTGCTTTCCGGGGACAAAAAAGCTTCTATAAATCTCTCTCTATTGAGGATGCCTAAATCTCCGTTCTTGATGGAATTAGGACCATCTTGATTTTCTGGAGGGAAATCATCCTCAGTGTTAGAAAGGGCTTCATACCGGTTGTTACTTGCCACTGTATCTTTTCTTCCCATCCTTACACTTGAGGGGGGAATTGAAGAGGACACCGTATCTGAAGTTAGGTTTTGGGTAGTGGTTGGTTGGTTCCTCTCCTACTGGGGTTGCATTCATTGTTGATTTTTCTGTCTCCTTTTCTTTGGAAGTTTCCACTGGTGATTAAGTTTCGGTCGAGTTTGATCAAGAACTACCTTTGGACAACTTTTGTCGAAATGCTCATACTTGTGGCAAGATTTACATTTGAAGGATAACTGTTTGTAATCCACATGTTGCAAGTACATCTAATTATCTAGAGTAAGTTGAACTACTTCATGAATACCTTTCTCCAGATCCACTTCAACATAGATGTAATACCCCTAATCCGAACCCCAATTGTAAATGTCTATATAGGCTGGTGAGCCGTAGGCACCAAGTTTTGGTTCAATTTCACACGCACAAGGTTTGTTTACCAAAGAAAGAGCACACACATTCAACAATGTTGCGTGCACCTGAGTAAGTGCATATGGATTGCACATCAAGAGAAGGGTGCACCCATTCCATAGTGTTGCACGCACTTGAGTAAGTGCGCATCAGACCTGCGTGGTTATTGGGTTGGTGAGCCAGTATACAAAAATGTCAATGCGCCTATCCTTGTAAAATGTAATCACACTCAAATTATTAATAAAATCACATTGTTGTGCGCAGACCAATCAGACGAAAAGAGATGTGGGGCTAAACTCCACCGAAAAAGGAAAAAGGGGCTAAGCCAAGGGGGCTTAAGTCCATGGGAATGTTTTATTAATATTTTCGAAAAGTATAATTTATGGATATTTATTTATTCTAAGTTCTTGAGGGATGGGAACGAGTCACCAAGTGGCTAAAGCTTATTCTGAAGGTGACATGTGTCAAGTTATATTCATGCAAATATATTGTTGAGCCTTAACGTAAGGGGGGGGGGGCATTTTTCACTTATTTTTTCTTCATCATTGGGACCATNAAACTCCACCGAAAAAGGATAAAGGGGCTAAGCCAAGGGGGCTTAAGTCCATGGGAATGTTTTATTAATATTTTCGAAAAGTATAATTTATGGATATTTATTTATTCTAAGTTCTTGAGGGATGGGAACGAGACACCAAGTGGCTAAAGCTTATTCTGAAGGTGACATGTGTCAAGTTATATTCATGCAAATATATTGTTGAGCCTTAACATAAGGGGGGGGGGGGATTTTTCACTTATTTTTTCTTCATCATTGGGATCATCTGAATGGGGGGGAATTACCATTACCTTAACTGCAGAGAAAAGTTGGGTAAGGGGTTTCCATCTAGTAACGAGAGGTTTTGATGTCAAAGAGACAGGTTGTCAGGCCCGTGAGCATTCTCTCCAAGTGAGAGATTTTTTGTTGAAGAAGCAGGTTGTCAAGACTGTGAACATTCTCTCTAGGTGAGATATTTGTTAGGAATTGTTCCCTGGTGCATTGAGAATTAGTTACAAAGCTTTGNTTTTTTCTTCATCATTGGGACCATCTGAACGGGGGGGAATTACCATTACCTTAACTGCAGAGAAAAGTTGGGTAAGGGGTTTCCATCTAGTAACGAGAGGTTTTGATGTCAAAGATACAGGTTGTCAGGCTCGTGAGCATTCTCTCCAAGTGAGAGATTTTTTGTTGAAGAAGCAGGTTGTCAAGACTGTGAACATTCTCTCCAGGTGAGATATTTGTTAGGAATTGTTCCCTGGTGCATTGAGAATTAGTTACAAAGCTTTGAGATTTTCTGTCTAGCTTGTTGTTGAAGCCCTATAAGGGAAGTGGGGTAGTGGAGGGACTGTTGAGGAGAGAAGGGGCACACTCGCTGGGGTGGGATAGGCATGTGGGGAATGAGAGACTATAGGATAGTTGCAGCAGTTGGGAAACTTGGACTGAGCAATTTTGTTGATTATCATACCTTAGTGTCGCATTATGAATCCTTTTTCCCTGGTGGAGTTTAAGCCCGAACTCGAGGTGACCTATTGCTGAAATTTTATGAGCAACAAAGTCTATGGCTGAGAGGAATGTCTGAGCTCCGCACACAGTTGGTGACTCTTTATAAAGATAAGTGTCCTTTATGTGCTTATCTAAATTGTTGTGTGCTTAATTATCTATGTCTGAAATGGGTTTATTTCCTGTATGATGTTGCATATAATTAATTGTTGTTATTGTTTGTAATGATGTTTGTACATGTAAGCGTGATGTTATTCAATATTTGTTGTCGCACATGCAGAGTATGACAATTATTACGTATTCATGTTATTTAACTTTGTAATAATTGTCATGAGTTTCCGAGGCAAGGCTAGAATTGTTGTGCGCGTAAGAGGCTGGAATCACTGTACGTTCAGGGAAGCAATCCATGCGCAAAAGGAGAACATAATTTGCATGTGACGCCTAAATGGTTGCGCACGCAGTAGTAACCATGTCTTCAGATTGGTTACATGTGAAATAATACTTGTGCGCTCTGATTTATTGTGCACATAGTTGTATAATGTGTTAATTATGTTGTTATAACTAGTGTCTAAAGAGGAAAATTTGTGTGGCGCAATCCAACTTGGGATCATGCACGTTACCTCATGTGTTTTTGCACATATTAACATTATAATGTAGAATCTGTGCACTAGATTTTTTTTTGGAGTGGCATTTCTCATCAGTAAGCTGTGGATGTTACAAAGTGGTATCAGAGTTGTATTTAGGGAGTTTACAGTAGTGGAGACGTTATAATGTTGTAACGAGACTCAACTGGGAGGGTGGTTACGTTACAGATTGGTATCAAAGCATTTTGTTAGTGCTAGTACCGAGGGACGTTACAATAGATGCAAGTGCAAGATTACATTCCATCACGGGGTTCTGCGCAATCTATATACTTACCCGGAGTATTATCTATGCTGCGAACAATGTTATCATTCCAGTAATGAAACGATAGGTATGGCCAATGCACCCATACATAAACTACCAAGGAGATGTCATTTTCCGAGCTGAAGTCAAGAGTCCACCTATTAAGGTACATCCCTCAAGTGCACATGAAGCAAGGCCCACTATGGAAGATCAAATCTCTATCTTGTTTCTCTTCAAACAGAAAAGCGAAGAACCCCCTACCATAGAGAGAGAGAGAGAGTTGTCCCTTTACCAAGGGTTTCCATTTTTTTCAACCCAAAGGGACATGGCCCGTGGGGATGGCCATATCCCTATGTATTGCTCGATCAAGCCATTCTCTGTGAGACGCAGAACTAGGTTGTGGGAGTTTGAGGGTTGAACAGGGACTTTGGGGACTTCATCAAGTTTTTTAATGAACCTAGAGGGCGACAACTTTGCGGACTTGCTTACAAAAGATATCAAGGTGTAGAATGTGGTGACATTGAGGGAGGGAGACAACTTGCCCCCTCTAGAGGACGAGACCAAGAGGAGAGGCCAAACACCGATCTAGGTTTTTCAGAAGAAGTTGTAGAGTGTAGTTGATTGTATACCTTGGTTATATGCATTTTTATAAATTAAATAATGAAATTATTATGATGATGATGATGATGATGATGATGATTATTAACGTCGACTAAGATCGAATTTGGTCTATCAAACCTTAAGAGGGTAAGTGATTACTTGTGATTCTTTAGAATTTTGTTTTTGTGCTCAAAAAACATTAAGACAAGCTTTCCAAGATCACCATAATTTTGTTGTTCCAAAAACAAAAAGTCTTACACTCTAACTAAATCAAACTATTATTACACGGAAGGTGTATTTTAAGAGAGAGTTCATTGATAGGTTTTCGTCCTCTGTCGGAAGCATATAACATAATGCCATGTATCTTAATATTTTCGTAGACCTGCCACCTATCTGGAATTCTGCAGTGTTTTCTTTAATATGTTCACACCTGTCTACATTGTTTTCAGTTTCGTGGGTAACCTTGGCAATGAAGAGGTCGTCAGCAAGTAAGCAAGGGTTTCCCTACTTGCCTCCTTGTTGAAATCACTAACAGATTCAACAGACCAGATGTGCCGCAGATTAGCGTCAACGTAACTGACGTACACATGGAGCTCCTCCAGCGTAGCAAGAATACGCTTGGCCACGTCAAAATTCAAACAACCATCACTGACAGAAGAAGACGAATTCATTGTCACTTCCTCCTCCTCCTCCTCCATCTTTGGCCTCGCAAGATCCGACGACGACGAGCCTTTGAATCCCTGCAACTCACGAGCCAAAGCCGCGTTCTCCGATTTGAGCCGCTGGTTCTCCTTCCCGCTTCCATCAATTTCCTTCACCAGCGTCAAATTCTGAACCCTTAGCATATCATTCTCGCGGACAAATTCCTCGAGCCTCTGTTGAAGCCCGCTGCTGCTGGCGGCGCCACTGTTTATTTCGGTGGGCACCATATTGTGCAGTGAATTCAAAAGCTCTTGCGCCTCTGATGGTGGCTGCAAGTATTTCAGGTCCTTCAGAAAGACTATGAGGGGATATTTATCCTCCATTTTCTGCGAAGGGGAAAGTCCGGCAGGAACCTATGGAGCCGAGATTATCAAAGCCGACAGAGGTTCGAGTCCTGCAGACACTGCACTCGAGAAAGGAAGCAGGAATTTATGTTTCATGGCATCAGTGTCATAAGTGGTTTCGTTGCAGATGATTAATGATTATATAGCTTGGATTGAAGGGGGAATGATATCTTGATGAATCTGAACGACGTTGGCTAAACGTTCTATTTTTGGGTTTTTTTGGCCGGAATCCAGTGATGTAAATATGGACAAAATCTCTATTTTATGTTGTTTAAATTGCATTTTTGAATGCATAGATGGATTCAACATGATGAAAAACCCCGGGAACTTGGATTATACAAACTTGGCGACTCAGATATGTAGATCCAACCATTCCTCACTGGATTTCGGGCAAAATCGAACAGAAAAAATCGTCGGAAAACTTCCAAAAGGTAGAACGTTTAGACAACTGCAATCGGAACGACGTTGGCTAAACGTTCTACCTTTTGGGATTTTTGGCTAGAATCCGATGATGTAAATCTAGACAAAATCTCTATTTTCTATTGTTTAAATTGCATTTTTGAATGCATAGATGGATTCAACATGCTGGAAAACTCCTGGAGCACTTAGATTATACACACTTAGCCACTCAAATTTGCAGATCCAACCATTTCTCACGGGAGACCACTTTAAATGCTCTTCTCCATCCATCGCCCACCCTCGACCCAAGCCTTCGAGAGCTTATTCTTCCTCCATGGTTATTAGAAAAGCCTACCCTCAACCCGTTGACAGGTGTAGATGCTCTGTGACAGTCGACATCATACAATGGAAATTCACTGCACTCAGGGACGAAATGAGCTAGATTTGAAAGGAAGATCGATGGTTGCGTCTACATGCACATTGGAGCACTCTCAAACTCGCAAACTTGTGCTTGTGCCAGGGATTAAACACAATTGAACCAATTATTTTCCTTTGATTCTTCCATTTTACTTTTAATCATCATAGGTGATGAATTTTCTAAGAAGTTCGGATCTTGTGTTGTGTTCGGCTGAGAAGAAGATTAAAGGAAGGATGGGTGAGATACCTTGAAGATTTTTATTGAGAGATATGGTGGTAAGGCTCTAGAATTGTTTGAATCCCACAACTTATGGATTAGGTTGACTGTGATTAGAACCATGTAGGTATTTATTCATTTTGTGGTCTCAGATGAAATCTACAATTGATTGATTTGCAATTGGTTTGTTGGACGACCATTGAGTAAAGATAAGTATTTTCTTTTTGGCATGCTCTTGTATCCATGTTTTGCATTTGCTGGCAATAATATGAATGCCCACATAATTGAGTTTGATGCGTGTAATCTATGTTACAAATGTTCATGTGAGAAAGAAGACAAGCACGTTGGGCATTTCACTTGATGTATCAAAATGAAAATATGAGATTTATTTGTCCTTGTGCATTTTTCATTTTGGGTAAACTGGACCTGTGAATGAATGCATGGTTGTATGTACATCTTTAATTCTCTATCATTTTATCTCTTCAACTAAGTGTCTTCTGCAAATTCGGTTATGGAATGGTTGCACTGAATGTTAATCATGCATGTGGATCAATCCTTGCTGCGGCATTTCATAAGATTGTTGTTCATGCACATTTGGTTTCCACTTGAACGATGTTTAATGTTTGAATTTGGTTTATATATGTGAAGACTTTGCTCTGTGATAAAATCTATGTTCATAAGCATAGTATAATTTTAGCTAGGTTTTTCTTATGGTTTCTGTTATGCACATATTTGTTTTTTCTTGTCAAATCTGTGTTGTGTTCTTAGGTCAAAATTGACTCGCAACTTGGAAATTTGATTTGCTAGATCCTATAAGAAAATTTGGAATTTTGATTTGGTAGATGGTAGAAGAAATTCGTTGGATTGCCCAGAAATCCAAAAAGAGGCGGATTGGGGCATCCCAGAGGAGAACAAATAGGTGGCAATATCCATGATGGCAAAGTGAACACAAGATTTGTTATCACCAGAATATTGACATATCCAACCAGAATATTGGCATATCCACAATAATCCTGTAGAAATGTTAATCCTTCAATATGGCCGCCTCCACCTCCCATTATAGCACGAACATGCCGTGGAAGTTTGATAACTTATTGCATACCCAATTCCATATTTAAATCCATACCGAGGAGCAAAACCATAAGAAAGCAATACCATTTCTAGGTCAGGATCCAAAGGACTCCATAGCAGTCAAGCTAGCGAGACAAAGCTACTAGCCAGATACCAATAGCATCAATAGAGAAAGCATCTGAGCCACTAGCAAAATGTGATTCCAGTGAGTAAACAACGATAGAGTCAACACCTTTCCTAGCTTTATGTGTGATATCCTGCACGGGAAGGGAAAGAAAACGTGATACACAATAATGACCTTTCATTTCCTCAGATTCTAATAGTTCTTGGAAGACTAAAAACAACACAGATTAATTTAATGATACACAATAATGACCCTTCATTTCCTCATATTCTAATAGTCCTTGAAAGATTAAAAACACTACAAATTGATTTAATGATGAACCGGTATTTCATGACTCTTACATGACATCCTCACATCATAAATCCATTCACAATTAGCCTTGCTAGAAGATCATTTGAGGTATTCATTTTCTATCCAACAATAAAATTATTTGAGGTATTCATTTTCTATCCAACAATACAATTTTTAGATGTTTAAACAACTTAACCACCTTAATTCACTTCGATGTTTCCTTTCCCCTACTTTGAAGTATGCTAGTTATTTTTAGGAAAATTTCACAAAAAACATATTTTTTTTAATCATTTGAAAATGTTAATTAAATTTAAAAAAACAATAATTATAAAAAATATTAAAATAAAATTTGAGTAAATATTGACTTTAAAATTAAATTAAATTATTTCAAATCATTTAAAAATGTA
>JZKD02S0735193.1:221787-235098 GCA_000966675.3 Picea glauca | reverse complement strand
ATTTGTTTCTTCATGCATGTGGATTCTTCATGATTCTTTTATTGCAGTAAGTGCACTGTTTTCCCTTCTTCTTATTCTTGGAATCTTAAGAGTCTCTGGAACTTGAAGAATCGTTGAAGGGTTTGGAATATCCCTCCTTCTTTGACTCTGGATGTAATAACTCATTTTGTTTCTGCTTTGATTTTTTATTGTATGACCCTTTTCCATCATGTATGGTGAGTGCATGCACTTTGGGATCTTTCATGAGGCCCATATGTATGAGTTTTGCTTGCTCTTGTGTAAGAGACTCAATGAACCGAGCCAATGTAGGCATTTTCCAATTTGTTCCAAAAAGACACCGGCCATAATGGAAATTGGAGACATATACATCATATTCTGGTCCTAGCTTGGCCAAAATTGTTAGAATAAGTTGTTTCTCTTGTGTAGACTTATCAATACCACATTTACCCAAGCTTAATAGAAAAGATTTAAATTTAGTAAACAAATCTTGTATATTATCAAAACTTTTAGGGTCTAAGGTATTCAACTCTACCTCAAGCATATGACCTCGCATCTCATCCTGATTTCCAAAGATTCCTTCCAAGGTGGTCTAGATATCATTTGGAGTCTTGCATGTGGCAACATGAAACCACAAATCAGTGGAGATTAACTCAAGAAGTAGTTATGTGGCCCCATCCTTACGGTTCACCCATCTCATATTCTCAATCACTGTTGTAGGTTTTGTTTCTGTTGCCATCATCAAATTATACAGTCCTTTTTTTTTGAGTTGGAATGTCGCCTTGGGCTTCCAATAAAAATAATTGTATGGTGTGAGGATTACCACCAAGTTTGAATGTATAATAGTTGTCATATCCATCTCTCCAACTATTTCTAATAACCCCTAAAAATTTACTCTCAATCTGCAAGTGAAAAATTAAGAAATCACGACAGAAATGACACTTTAAGTGAAAATTCGTATCAGTTTCAAGAGATGATCTTGCGACTTACTTTCTGAGAAAATGGTGAAGAATATCGCCAAACAGTTGAAAACCCACTTCCAAAATGGGCCGATTTACTTTTCAAGCAGGTTGTTTCCTCCAAAACGTAATATTTTGGGAGCAATGAATGTAGAAAGGTACAACCACAGATTCATATCAGTTTCAGGAGGTTATCTTGTGAATTACTTTCTGAGCAAACGGTGAGGAATCTTGCCAAATGGTTGAAAATCCACTTCTGTAATGGGCCGATTTACTCTCTATGTGAGTCGTTTCCTCCAAAACGTAATATTTTGGGAGGAATAAATGCTGAAAGGTACGACCACAGATTCAACTCGTCGAAACTCTGATTTTCCTTATTCTTTGGCTTGTCTGGCTTGCTCCAAGCAACATAGCTCTGATACCATGTCAGTGTTTCATGGAAACTTACACAGGAGATCTAACTAAATCAAGTACAAACAAAGCTTATCAAGAAAGGAAGAGAGATTCAATATGGAAGAATGAGAAAATATATGTACACTACTCCAATGAGCTGATGATTAATACATAGATCATGATCAATATGATACAATGAATGAGTGGAATCCACTCATATATAGGAAAAAACATTCCATAATTAAGAAAAGCAATCAAATAGTTAGCTTTCCTTAGGAATGCATGCATGCATAATGTGATGGTAAAAATAGAAAGTCTAAAATAGAACTACTCAGCTAACTCCCACTGAACTAGTGTGTCGAAAATAGAAATTTCTCCGACAACTCTAGGGGTGGAGAAATGTTCTACCTTGGATGATGATAGGTTATTTTCAATCTTCATGGCCATCTCATGGGATTCTTGGATTGTTTTAGGAGATTTATCTTTAATAAGGAAACCCATTTGTCCTGTAAAGGCCTTGGCGTAAAGAAAGAGAAAAACGTTATTAGAAGGGTGGTGTTTTGTTGCGATATGTTGTACTAGCCTCTCAAATTTATCATGAAATTCCCTAAAAATTTCATTCTCAGCTTTTATGATGTTGTTAAGCCTTGTTAGTAACATGTTGGGGTATTCCTTGACACTCCATCTTTTAAGGAATTCTTTCTCTAATTTATCCATAGATGTAATACTAGCACCAGGAAGACCATTATACCATATTCTAGTGCTATCATAGAGGGTAGTAAGAAACAAATTCATTGCCAAGTATTCAACATCATCATTGATGGGATGAAGTTGGAAAAGGACCAAAAAATTCTCATATGGTCCTCAACGCTGACTACATCATTACTAGTTAATTTAGGAAACCACTTCTCATACCGCTACATGACCATGGTCATAATAGGCCAGCTCATGATGAGACCTCCTATCCATCAAATAATACCTTGAGTGTTTATGTTATCTTGTGGGTCCCCTTTTTTTACCGAGAATATTTTCACTGCTTTCTCGTGGATCCCCCGGTGAACCATCTCGAAGGTTTCAAAATTGGCTTTTAACTCTTGCCAACTACTTTTACCCTCTGGGCCTTTATCCCCTTCTTCCCACGAGGTAAGGTACAACCCTTCATAGTGTAGCCAATCCCAATGCCCAAACAAGGATAGGGGAGATGGAAGGAATAAAGATGGAAAGTGGTAAGTATGGAGGGAATGAACAATGACTTTTCACAGATCCACCTAGTAGAAACACATCCTAAATGGAAATCAACTTACTAGGGCACCATGTCACCATTCTAGGTATGAACGAGGAAAATAACATAATTTCCAAGAAAACGTCATGAAATGAAGAAGGATTCAATACAACATGTTCAAGTGCTTCAAAAATCAGAGTGATACATACCATGATACCCAGACTCATTACCTCATGGAGCAAGACTCACCGCTACGTCATGACCATGTTGGTGTGATGGATATTGTTGTTGGTGATACATGGTCTGCACTGAAGAAAAGAGGGGCCCTCCGAGGCCATGCTCAAGTCGTCTGGCTCTCGGTACTCCATGTCTAGGACCTGCGGGCCTTGAGACACAAACTCCTTATTTATCCCTATGCTAGGGGATAACTATATTTATAACAATATTGTGTATAAACTCTACAGGGGAGATAGGTGCGGGGGGGGTTTCTCTTTGACCCTGGAGGAAAATGATAACTGGATTTCTTATGGAATATTGGTATCACCAAAAATAATAAGGCCGAAGCCTATGTTGTCTACCAAGGGATTCAGTTGGAAAACCAACGACAAATATATAATTTGAATATTGTTGGGACTCCAAAAATACAATCAGGTATCTTGTTTCCGGTTCCAATTCAAAGGACCTAAGATTAAATACTTTGGTTAATCGTATAAGAATTTATTTAAGGAACCTTTAGGTCCAATATTTTCATGTTCATTGTCATAATAATTCATAGGTCGTTGAAATGGCCAACATGGCCATAGGAAAAGCTCGTGGTCGTTTGGGAGTAAATGGAGTAGAGAGCTTGGATCCCCCCACCCCCTGTGACCCAATGCTTAGGTGGTTATGGAGTATAGACAGAATCCAGGTGGTTCCTCTTTACATTCAATGTGGTAATATAGTGCATGCAGAAAGCCTCAGTCTTGTCATGAATTTAAAGTATTGGGCGAACATCATTCCAAGATGTAGGATAATCCATATGGCTCGTGGTTGGAAAATTTATTCAGTGTCATTTGTACTGGAAGGGTACACATATGTTAATGGTTCGATGGATCACTCCCTGATAGATTATGCTGACATAATTGTAGAAGATGGAGCAGAGGAGAAAGTACCAAGGTGGCATAAAATTCCAGTTAGTGGTGTCAACAATCATATGGGTTAGTTCAACACATGATTCTTATTGGGAAACTTCAGGATGAATTTGATGCTCTGAGAAGCCAAAATGAAACACTTCAGCTACAATTGGCTCAACAGGAAGTGAATTCAGGGAATTAGATTTCAAGTGCATGCATGGGAGGACATATAACATCTCAAGAATGTCCAATTCTGGAATTTAACGTTCCAATGGAGAATTTTGAGGACCATGATCAAATTGGAGTGGATCTGACTCAACAAGGAAATGAAGACGATACATGAGACACTTACTTGAGTAAGTTTTGTTTAAATATATATATTAATGGTATATTTTACTAGATTTACATTGTTCATCATAGAAGTAGCATTAGAATATGGATATGTAAATGTAGAAGGTTTGAATTATGGTGGGAGATGGCTCGAGATGAGCTGGATTTTTGGCTTTGTTTTGAAACTCTTTTTTGCACTTAGTGGCCTCAGTACCTTTTTAATGAATAAAATCCACCAGTTTCTGTAAAAAAAATAATGTGTATAATATCTAGCCTAAGCCCCTTCAAAGACATGCTAAAAAAACTTTACTAAAGTCCAAAGTTAGGGTTTTTAAAGTGAAAAATCCTATTTCAAAAGTGTCAATATCAAGTTCCAAAACTACACTTTTCGATTCTCTATTGGCACTTTAGGACCCGGGTTTTGCAGTTTTTGAATATGATATCGACACTTTTAGAAGTAGATTTTTCTCTTTTGAAAGATGATATTGATACTTTCATAATCTGATTTTACACTTTTGAAATTCGATAATGACACTTTAGGAATCTGATTTTGCACTTTTGGAATATGATATTAGCACTTTTAGAATACGATTCTGCACTTTAGAAACCTCAATCTCGTAATCAATTTTCAATCACATTTAATCTATATCATTCGTAACTTTTAAAGTTGGTTACACACCATTTATAGGTACTATTGAATTAATCATAGAAATGAATATATAAAAATCCAAAGATCTTATTGACCATATAACATTGCCACATATACAACATATTAAGAAAAATATATGTCACATTACTAACATCATTTAGGTGTAGGAAGCAAGACCACAATCGATCTTGTTTTTATATTTCTGTCTCTTTAATCCAATTTTTCACTTTTGAAAACTGATATTGGAATTGAATTAGATTTTGCACATCTGGAATATAATATTAGCACTTTTAGAATCTGTTTTTTCACTTGATAAACTCCAATTTCACACTTAATTTTCAATCACATTTAATCTATGAAAACTAAATATATAAAAATACAAAGACCTTACTATCCTTAAAAACTTTGTCCTACATAGAAAATTAAGAAAAATATTTGATTGCAGTGTCTAACAAACTAATTTCATATTTTTTACAATAGATCTCACATCAGTAGTTCCATTCACATGTAGTAAGCAAGGCCATGATCGATCTAATAAATATGTGTCATTCACATCATCACAATTATAGGCTTTTGTAATTACATAATTACATTCATCATTACAAATATTTTTTTCTTTTGAATCATCTATGACCATTGTGTTTCTAGCATCATAAACACCCTTCAAGATATCCCAAAGTTTATTTAAAGGTTTGAGATATACGTGTGGATTCCCAACACCAAAATAATCTTTTCTTGGTATGGTGTCACCAACACCTTGTGTTAATATGACTATTAGAGAAAATTTTCTCCAAAAATGGGCCTTCTAAGGAAATTATAAAATAATAATCCATGTGTTCCACATCAAAGCTAAGTATGCCACATCACACTGTCATATAAGCTAAGGCTAATCTATAACTTCAAGATGAGAGTTAAAAATAATAATGAGAAGTTTAAATTCTTGTGCATATACAATAAATGATAATATAATAAATAATAATTATTAATATATAATATGAAAGTATAATAAATAATATAATCATGGTGGTGGTGGTGATGATTAATGTTTATTGAGACCGAATTTGGTCTATCGGACCTTAAGAAGGTAAGATATTACTTGGAATTCTTTATAATTATATTTATGAGCTTGAAAAACATTAAGAGAAGTGTTCCAAGCTCACCATAGTTTTGTCTAGTAAAAAGGTTAAGAAGGTTGGTAGTGTGACAAATATTTTGAAAATGAGATCTAATTTGGGTATATGTTGGACATTATAAGAGAAAGTGGTTTTCATCTTCAACCCTCTTAGTTTCACAAAGGTGACAAACTCTTTCATCCCACAATGTTTTGGGAATTGACCAATGCCCAGTTTCACTATGAAGTTCGTGAGAGTTGTTCTTATTTTAGCTATGTTTATTTTTTATTTACACTAGTCAAGACAAAGAGATACTTTTGATATTCTAGATTAGGTTTGATCACCTCCTTATAATATCTTAATTTCATTTTCCCCTCTAACTCTTTATCACACCACAATTTCTCCTTAAATTTTGTTGGAATAATATTTTTAATATTATCCTTATTCTGCAATATGATATCTTCCTTTATTCCCCAATGGTTTAGCCAATAATGGGCATGCTTTTTCCATCCCCGCTTGGACCGAAGGTGGTTTTGGTTGGAGTTTGAAGAAATAATATATAATAATAGTTTATAATAACTCATAATATATTTTTTCCATGAAAAAAACATACTTTTGTTTCAAAGGAAATCAACATACAATCCTTAGGCGCATGGTGCAGTGCTATATCCTTTTAGGATACTTCATTATAGTTAAGATATTTTCAGTTGTCTATCAAAACTCTAGCATAGGTGCACAAAACATTAATTCCTTTTAGGGCCATAGAAAAACAAAAATCTGTGAACTAAAAGGATCATTACAAAGAGACTCAACATAGTCTCTATCATTCCATAAATTGGCCTTCAATCCTAGTGAGTAATTTTCCCACAAAAAACTTCAACGACCAACTTGTTGATATCCAACAACAAAACCTCTTTGGATGGTGAATCTGCAAAAGTATTGAGTTCTAGATATGCATGTGAGAAAGAGATATGTTGAAGTTGTTTTTCACTTGTCTTTAATTGTTGTGATATATACAACAATCCTAGGTTCATCTCTTGTATCGTGTCATTCATCCAATTGATAGTGAGTTCGGAGTCCCCAAAAACTTGCAATTTTGAAATGTTTCTGTCCACTGCACATTTGAGGAGAGCCAACAAAACATTAAAATCCCCATGATTATTCAAGCCTCTCCCCACTTTTTCTTTACTAGTAATATAATGAGAGTCAGATAAATATAAAACAAAACAATTCCAAAAACTTGATCCATTCCTTGACTTTTTCCATCAAAGAAGCCCCAAGGCTTCTCCTTATTAATAGGAATTTCCTCCAACCTATAGGTCTTATTCAAATATTACGAGGGCTTATACATAGAATATATTGCCAAGGTCTATTGAGAATTTTTGAAAGGGGGGCAAAGTTTGTCCTCAAATATACTAGCATTACAATCCAACTTCACTCCCTATGCCACAAGTATAGGAAGGACATGATAATATTTGAGTGAAAATTTGCTATAGTACTCATGGAAACAATCTACGAATGAAGGGGAATCCCATAAATGATCTTGGTGAGTTTGTCTTTCAACCTCTAGCCAAACCTTCTGATAAATGGGCATTCTATAAACAAATGAATATTCATCTCCTCATTCTTCTTTCATAAAGAGGATATACCAGGTCCAACTTTATTCCTCCTTTGGAGTTGATCCCATGTAAAAAATTGTTCTTTCAACACTAACCAAAAAAGAGTATGCCTTTCAAAAAAGCCTTAATATTCCAAATTTTCTTTGACCACCAAGGTCCATCCTTGAGGTTGAAATCCTACACCACCTCATATCCCAATTTCGTTGAGTATCACCCTCCCAAGGAATCAAAGGACCATACTAGTTCATCCTCGACTTTTGAGAGGTGTATGTATGCATTGCATAGTTCAAAGATATATAAGTTCCAGAGATGATGCTAATGAAGCTCAAGACCAAGCTTGTGAGTGGTCAACTAACCCTATTGCCAAATTGAATTTTGATTTTCATATCTAATTTTGTTTAGAGTACAACATCCTGACAATGTAAAGTGGGTAACCAGAGCCCCTGGAAGAAAAACACTACTCCCACATCCAACAATAGAATTTGTACCAATCCTAACATTTCTGCCCAAACCTACCTTCCAGGACAAATACAACCCAATAATAGGAAAATCCAATGTAATAGCTTTCCATTGGTTCAACACATTGCGAGTGCTTTTTTTATTGCACTGTATCCAGACAAGAACCATACTAGGGGCAACATACTTTTTGACTATAATAATTTTCCATAAGCTATCTTGAGACAAGAATATCCATAGTGACTTCATTGCTAGTTTCTTCTCAAAGATACATATATCCTTTAGGCCCCATCCACCATACCACTTTGGGATTAACACAACTTTCCATTTGACTAAACGAAACCCTTGAAATTCATTGCTCCCTTTCCATAGTTAATTAAAACACATTTTTCTAATTTTTGTGAGAATACTTTTTGGAATGTGGGCCAACAAATGCCAAAATATTGGAATAGCTTCAATGGCAGATTTGCTTAGGACTAGCCGACCCCCCCTCAAAATCACATGTTACACCATATATTTATTTTCATTTCTATCATGGTCTATAACCATTTCCAATCTAAACTCCCATACTTATTAGGCTTCAAAAGGTATCCCAAGTATCTCAACCTCTTGTCTAAGTCAAAGATAGGGAAGAAGAAAACATCAATTAAGACCCTCTTTATGTCCTCCTCAATATTTGGAAACCACATAGCAGATTTGTTTATGTTGATAATCATACCCATAGCTACACATAACAAATATATAATTTCATTGAAATGTGGACCCTCAGTTTCCAAGCAATAACAAAAAATAATTATGTCATCCACGAAATGCAGATGTGTAAGCTGCTCTGCTCTGCCTATTCACACTCTTTGAATTCCATCTAACCATTTCTCCTTTGAGATAGCCAAACTGAGATTTTCCACTATTATAAAAAATAAGTATGGAGACAGGGGGAAACCTTGTCCGAGTCCTCAAGAGGGTTTGAAAAAGGCTGAGCCCGATCCATTTATTAGTACATCATAAGATGCCAACATAATGCTTTCACTGTGATTTATGTAAATTTTACAAGACATGTAGTCTAGAGTTGCATAGCTAAGGACATGCCATGTGTTTTGAATTGTTAGATATTCACAAGCACTTACAATATTTTTCATGTGAATTAGAGCCAAAATTGGGTAAAATTTTATGCCCTTAAATCCACACTCATCTAAGAATTTGAATGTTCACTAAACATGGAAACCAACATTAAAACAAGTAATTTGGATTTTGATATACTAATTCAATAAATAGAGTACAACATGATGTAGGAGGCCAGAAGGACTACTCAACCTATATTGATACAACAACTTATGTTGTATATTTAATAGAGCAAAGATTGACCTCTATTTCACGATAACATCTAGATATATTATGTATTTATTCAACATCAACCAATGTATTACCCTCGTTAGAAGCAATCATATGCATGGAGAAGCAACCTTTAGAAACAAATACATGGTAGCTATGTAATTGACCTTGACATCGATTGTTGAATCCACTAAGATGGGTTCATTGCATTCAATCTTCAACAAATTCATCTTCAATGATGTTGCTTGAGTCTGAGTGATGATTCGAGGAGGGCATCGTATAGAGTGTAGTACTTCCCAATATTCCATTCACATGACTAAATTCTTAACGTAAATCTTGATTTTGGATTTCTCCCTTTTGGATTCCATTGTTCTTCATCACTTGGCTCTCCATTGCACATGCTCCTCCTCACCTTCCTTATCTCATGGGGAAACCTAATTACACACATAATATACCACATCATTCCAGTTTGCAATTAACAAATGCTAATACATGACACTCCATACATAGACTGCTTATGAAAATAGCTCATCATGGGAAGATTGAAAATGGCTTGACCTATAATGAGTGTTGATTTTTGTCCCAAGTGGCACTGAATTTCCTAGGGACAAAGTTAGACACAAAATATCATTGACTGAAGTTGCCTGAAAAATATATGAAGGTTTTGTGCCTAGCATTGCGAAATCCATACACATTGATTGTATGGGAATTCAATCCTCACCTTGTGACTCAAACACTAACAACTTAATGGACTTGTTGCCACCAAGGACATGGTTCTTGAATAACAATAAGTTCACACAAATTTACAAACCAAAGAAAGTTTTTCCTAAAAGCCAAGTTTTTAATTTTAATAGAAATAAAATGTATATATGTGCATACTTTGCTTTGGTTTCTTGTTTCCTGACAATGCATTTGGTGGAGGGCACACTAAGAAGATTCCTAATATCTCCCAAGGCTATGTGATCATTTCTCTTGTTCATGGTATTTATAAAATTATAATTCTATCTATCTACAAGGATTCACACACATCCATCAACACCTAGTACTCTCCAACTAAAACAAACAAACAAATGAAATATAATTGATCATATATAACCCACCCACCTCATAAAATCACATGTAACAAACAAATAGAGGAAACCTAATTGAGATCAATTTTGTTAGAAGTAGAGAAGGATGAATAGGGTAATAACAACATGGGAGGTGAGGCCTCAATTCTTCAATGGTTGCCTCTAAGCACACCATGAAGAATTTGCGTTCCAAGAGCTCTTGCTTGAAAACCTTGTTGATGGCAAGTAATGACCACCCTAAAGATTTACATAAACATAAGAGAAATAAGTTAAAAAATGTATGAAAACCACCACTTGCCACACTGTCAACTACAACATAATATGACATCATAAAAAGTCATATTTATGTTTTTTTTTTTAAAACTTTTCTAGAACTTAGATCTAATAATATTTTAGAATAATTCTAACAATAAAAATACAATTAAATAACATTTTATAAAATTTTAATGAAAATAAATTGATTTTTACAAATAATATTTTTATTATTTACAGATATAGAAAAAAATTAAAAATTAAAAACAATATTCTTATATCTAAGGACATGAACTAATAAACACATTTTACCATATAAATTATATAAATTCATCTTAAACATTTCATAACATAATGTTTAACTAAAAACAATAATCTTATAATCTAAGGACATGAACTAATAAATACATCTTACTATATAAATTATATAAATTCATCTTAAGCAATGTTGTGAAATAACATACTGCATATAATATTTAGTTAGCCTTCTTACCAATTGATCAAACACAGACAATATTACAATGCTCAATTATTTTATGCTCAATTAGTTAGCCTTCTTAGTAGTGTTTCCTTAAAGAAATAGTCAACAAATAAACATTAATCCTTTATTTCACAAAATACCATCCAATCATCTTTAAAACAAAATCTTTAAAATAAAATCATATAAGTGCCTCCAATTTGGTATAAGAAGATGGGTAGACACTCATCTAAAATACCTTTCAAAATCATTTATGTCAATAGATTTATAATACATTTTGGTATCGTACGATGGATTTTACATTATTGTTGTATTTCATTTAAAATTAAAATGAATTTAAAAATAACAAAAACTAAAGATGGAAATATGTGTATATATATAAGAAGAAGTATATATATATATATGTGTGTTAGTGTTAATAACATGTGTTTTCTTCTAAAAGGTTATAAGTTCAAATTCATATGGGGTAGGGTATGTATATCTCCATAAATTTTATCAATGAAATCATTGGGCGGATGGGATCCCTTATCCCACAAAAAAAACTTTGAAAAAATCTTATACACCAATTTGGTGTCTAACTTAACGATAACCTTAAAAATAAATTATTATATAATAATAATAATAACAGATATATAACACATTTAAAAAAACCATATATATATATAGAGAGAGAGAAAAATGAATGTTTGAATATTTAACTATAAAGCTACCACATTTATGTAGAAGTGAATGTTGTTTTTGAAATGGATATTTCCATCTTAAATTAAATTCATTTTAATTTTGAATTACATATAACAATAATGTAAAATGTATATAAATAATATTTATAAAATATTATAAATTAAAAAAAAAAAAAATATTATAAAAGATTATAAATATTAATTTTGAATTACATATAACAATAATGTAAAATCTATATGTATATAAATAACATTTATAAAATATTAGAAGTTTTAAAATAAAAAAATAATATTATAAATTTTAAAATAAAAATTGAGGTTAATATATATTTATATTAATTTAATTTGAATAGGTTTAATGTTTAAGAATAATATTTCATCTTAAAGATAAGTTCAAACTTAATAAAGAATAAGAATAAGTATGTACATTTATTTTTTTGACAAAAATTGGGAGATAATATATTAGTAAAAGTTGTGGTAATACATGCAATGAGGTTACTAAAAAGATGTAATCTTTCAAAATTTAGGCCCTTGGAGGGATCTCATGAACAAGTATGCATGCTTGAAAACAAATTTTTCAAGTGCTCAGAATAGAAGCATACAAAAAAAACCTTATAGTGTAGACTCGAATGAAAACCCCGAGGATATATAAGAAGAAACATTACATCCAACCTAAATAGGGAGAGAACTATCCTTTGTACTAGAAACTTCCATTATTGTCCCTGGAGTAGGAGAGTTCAAGTATGGGCTGATGAAGTTTACCTTGGGGGAAGAAAAGCCGCATCCGAACAAGAAGTAACAAATGATGACGCTAGATTCAGGTGCAACGAGCCTGAAGATCTTTCCAATTGACCCCTTAATGTGTTGCATTCATCCTAGATTTGCTGGATCATTTTCCAGTGTTGAACGAAAATTTCTAAAATTTTAATCCCATGTGCAGATATGTTACTTAGTTTGATTTGCAAATCCCGAGTTAAATTGTGGAGGTCTTCACCATCCAATTCAAGCTGGGAGTATGACACCTTAGATTTGCCTTGCCCACACTGCTCCATGGGACCAAGAAAAACATGGGAATTGTGAAAAAGTAGAGCCAAATTACCAAGGATGATGTTGTAGATGCAATAACTGAAGGATGCCCAAAGAAGCACCGACAAAACAATGAAACATGAGGCTGACCCAAATAAAACTTGTTGGACATGGGAAATTGGAGCCTTAATGACTAGTCCCATCTCACCTTCATCCCATTCGAATCCATGATTGCGACTTCAGACATACTGATCCATTATAGATGGGAAAATCCCACAACAAGCTATGAGCGACGATGAGAACAATATATGCACTGAGTTCAGATGAGGGAGTTTAATGTGAGTTGATGGGGGTCGTGACACTTGCATGGAGTCATCAAGATCATAGGTGACCACGTGGAGGAACAATAAACTGCTTATTAATTGGAGGGGTGACATTAGGGGATGGGATTAAAAACATAATTTCCATTAATACATAAATCCCTCATTTTTCATCTTGTAGCTTGGTTACCCTGTTGATCGGCTAGAGTGTTATTTTGTCAAAATATATGAAGAAGATCCACCCACGAAATGACCTAGAATACCATTTAGATTCAATGGATTAATATGGAACACAATCGAGCATCTC